>BLKR01000027.1:997119-1198096 GCA_011170035.1 Teleogryllus occipitalis
AAGCAATAAATTTTTGGCTCTTATTACTTCCTGCCGCGACAACATGGAAACGATAATTTGAATAATTGTATTTCCCACTGAATTCTAGAAGACGTGCACAGAAAATGAAGTTACATTTATGTCCAGAAGCAAAACAAGGGGCCATCTCAGCATTTGCTCAATGGATCAGGGAAACTGGACGAAAACCTGATCGAGATGGGGGTCATTGACCCGGAAGCTGTGTTACAATAGTTGTTACAGGTTGTTTATACTCATTTATACAGTCCAAATGGTAAATAATACATTATGTATCATTGTTAAAATTAATGTTACTTTTCTTGTGATGCTCAGTATAGTTTCTAATTGTATAGAAACAGTTATGCAGCAGAAACGATTTCACTTGTGATTTAAACTTTTCTATTGAATTTAATCGTTTAATGTCATCTGGCAAAGTGTTGTAAAATAATGTACATGTATTGTATGTGAATTTTTTGTAATGAGCTGTTGATACTGTCACCTGATGAATATGATTTTTACGTCGAGTGTTATAGTAATAGACTTCGGCATTTTCTGAAAAATATTCCCGCCCTTGAGCAATCTTCGTTTACTTTCACTGGGTCCTCTTGAATTCAGCATAAGTCTGGAGAGGTTTGCACCAGTCTTTGCTGCTTTGTCAGCCATTTTTATGATATGGGGTCCAAAGCTTAATATCAAGTCAATTTCGACTCCGAGATACGTTATTTGCCGATTCCATCTAATAATCTCGTCTCCCAGACGGATCACCGGGGGTCGAAATGCTCTCCGATTGGTAACCAGTACGGCTTCTGTTTTTGCTACCGCCATCTGGAGATTTCTTATATCCAGCCATCTTTTTACCCTGCGAAGAGTTTCATTGGTTTTCATCGCCAGTAGCTCCACGTTGTCACTATGGCACACTATGAGTGTATCGTCAGCGTAACCAATAAGTTGAGAGTTCTTCGGAAGCTCGATGTTCAGAAGATCGTCATATATCACATTCCACAGAAAGGGGCCCAGTCTTCATCCTTGAGGGACACCACAAGTCATGTTTTCCTCTATCCTATCTCCATTTGGGTAAATAATTTTCCTCTCGCTGAGGTAGTCCTCCAGAATCCTCACGAGGTACTCAGGGACTTTCTTGGCTACCAACGCTTGTATTATGTCTTTCTATCTGGCAGAGTTGAATGCGTTTTTTATGTCAATCGCTACCAGTGCGCCAAAACCTCTCTTACTTTAGGCTGTTTCGGCACACTGGACTGCTTCTGTAATAGCGTCTATTGTTGAGAGACCCTTTCTAAAACCAAATTGCCTCGTTAAGAAGTTAAATCTTGCAGTCATGTGTTTCTCTAATCGTAGGAGGAGCAAACCCTCAAGTAATTTACTCATCGTATCCAGCAGGCACAAAGGTCTGAACGATGCCGTCAGCTCAATTGGCTTGTTTCCTTTCCTAATGAGAATTAGCTTCTGCTCTTTCCAATCCTTAACGAATTTCCCCAGTTTAAGGCAATGGTTAAAGGTATCCAGGAGACATTCGGGATATACTGAAACCACTATGCTAAGGATCACGTTAGGGATCCCGTCCGGCCCTGGAGCTGTTTTCATCTTGGTCTTTGTCATTGTTTGAACCAATTCATCCTTTGTGAAGTAATTAACTTCGTCGAAGTGGTAGTCAGTGGGTCTATTCCTTACCCAGCGTTCTCTGTAAGGAAAAAGATCTCTGATAATTATCTTCACCCACTCGAGGTTTTCCAGTCCCGCACTGTTGGATGGTTTAAATTTCCCCATAACTATTTTATAGGCTTTTCTCCAGGGGTCATTCTCTACCTCATTTACTAAGCCCTTCCGGCATTTGGTTTTACTTCTTTTGATTTCGGACTTAAGACGTTTACGGCACTTCCTATAGTTTTCCCTTAGTCTTATGTCCGTTTTGGCTCTTGTAGCGAGTCTACGAGCTTTAATACACTCATTACGGAGTTCTGCAATATCCGCAGTCCACCAGTACACATGGTTTTTTCCCCTTGGGCCCCTGCGTCTAGGCATTGAGACTTCACACGTGCCTTTAACGATTTTCCGCGTTTCCTTTACCACCTCGTCAAGGGTCGCAGTCACGGCTTTTTTCCCCCATTCCATGTTCTTCAGTAGTTTAACTTCATCAAGAAATGTTGTGGCCTTTTCTTCGTTTAGTTTTTTGGTATTCCACGATGGCCCGACGTTTGGCTGTATCTCTCTTCCAACTATGTTGCCAGTGGGTGACGTGAAAAATTCTATATAACGATGATCGCTAAGCGTCAGTAAATCAAGAACTTGCCAGTCCTGGGCATTCCTGGCTATCTTTGAGGTTCCCATTGTCAGGTCGATTATTGAAGATACAGCACCTCTCTGAAAGGTGCACGAAGTTGTATTTAAAACCACCAGGTCTTTTCTTGCCATGAATTAGCAGACGATCTCACCTCTACGGTCAGATCTGCTTTCACCCCATTCCGGGGACTTGCTGTTAAAGTCTCCGGCCACGATAATTTCTCCTGGTGCAGAGTTCATACTTGCATCCAGCTCGTCTATTTGTTTACTAAATTTTTCAATTACGTCGTTAGGGGAGAAGTAGCAGCTATAAATTCTGAGGTTGTCCAGATCCGCCCATACAAACCCTTGGTTTGTATTTTTAAATTTATTAACTCTCAGTTTGGGGTTAAGTAATATAATACCCGCACGTCTAGTCGAGTCCTGGTAATACGATATTTCGTCAATATCGTGCTGCTCACTAACCAATAACACATCCACGTGTCTTTCCCTTGCCGTTTGAACAAGCAGTTCTTGAGATGTCTTACCTTTCCCTAAATTAATTTGGAGGAACCTAGGCATTCTTTGTTTTCCTGAGTTTATTTAGTTCTGCTGAGAAGGAATGGCATTTGTTGCTACCCAGCATATGATTGTCTCCTAGATTTTTGTCTTTGCAGACAATACATTGTGCTGATCCTGTGCAGACCTTGACCGTGTGTCCCTTTTTGCCACATTTGTAGCATGTACTGCTTCTGTCCGGTCCCTTGCAGAAAGTGGAGATGTGACCGAAGTCTAGACATTTATAACATCTCCTGACTTGATGTTTCACTCTGACGTGGCAAACAAGCCATCCAATCTTGATTTTCTCTGCTTTAAGCAGGACTTCTGCTTGGCGCGTTGGGTGCATTACGGTTGCTACCTGCCTGCCTCCATACACCTTGAACATTCTGCACGCCTCCGTGGGGAAATCCCCCGTAATGCGTGTGACTGCTCCTTTCACTTCGTCCAGAGTAACGGTCTCGTCTATGTTTCTTATTTCGACCAGCATTTTCGGGTTAAATGTATTAACATTAACCTTGTCTCCTACAGCACTCTTAATAGCGTTATTTCGTGACGTTGGATCGCAACCTTTCTCCAGGACAATCAGGATTTCATTTTTAAGTGTCCTCCTGATTGTACGTATGTTGGCATTGTGTTCTTTCGGATCCACCGATTCCTTCATTTTTTAATTATTTCAGCATATGATTGCCCTTCATTTGCTGTCAATTTTATGGCTTGATTAAAAGGCTTTCTATTTCTCGCTTTGGGAGTTTCATTTTCTTCTCTGGATGAACTCTCTTTCTCTTTAGCCGACTTCCTGTGTTCAGGAGATTTCAGCCAGACCTCATGAGAGCTTTGTTTCTCCTTACGACCATCTAATTCGACTTGTACCTGCTTGTCTTTCTTGTCTGGTCTGTTGTCTTCTGGAGGGCTTGGAGCTTCTCTCTTCTTGTTTTGTTTAAGTTGGTCTCGGGGCTCTCCCTTTGCTTTTTTTGAAGTCTTCTCGACCCTCTCCCTGCCACGCCTAGTATTTTCCGCTTGTTCGTCAGCTTTCCCTAAGAGAATCAGCTTATCATACATGCACTTCTGCTCCTCTTCAATGTTTAGCCATCGGGTTTTCAACGCGTCTACTTCTTCTTGTGCTGTGGCTAAAGTCTCCTTCACTATCACCGGGTTATTTTTTTGCAGATTTCTGCCAATTACCGTGAGCTGTGCTTGCAGGCGGTCTATGATCAACTTATTTTCTTTCGAAAGCTTCTGAGTTATTTCCCATCTTTCTATAACCCCTTCCGTCGCATTCCCTTCTCCTTCGGGTGTGAGCTCTCCTTGCCTGGAAGATACCTTAACTCCTGTAGGTACTCCAGATATGGAGGGGCTGCTAGGAGGTGATCTCTGCAGCTTCCGCCTTCCAACGAAGGGGTTAAATGCACTTGTGGCATATCTGTCAAGGACACCAAGTGACCCACGTCTCTGGCTTTTATTGAAAGTATATTTTAAATTGAACCAATAATTGGGTTGTGATAAATAAAGTTGAAGTTGTTGATAGTTTAAGAGATGTTGAATAGTTTGGCTGGCTGTTCACATCTTTGAAATGTTTATTATTATTTATTAAAAATTATTATTATTATTATTATTATTATTATTATTATTATTATTATTATTATTATTATTATTATTATTATTATCATCTTTATTCACAGTTTTCCTGGTACATAAGGCGGCCATATAGATATTATGTTTTATCAAAGCATGACAACCATCTATTATTTCATGTAAACAATATAACAAAATAGTAAGATGAATAAGAAATCTAAAATAAACTATATACATATCAAAATAAGTTATAAACAATGAATTCATATATATGCTAAAAACAATATACATATCAAAATAAATTATAAACAATAAATTCAAAACCCCTCATTATTTCCCAGAAATTTCCTCACTAAAGGGCAAGTACTCAGAATCACAGATTTTTGTAGATTGATAATGATGTTCTTCTTAATGGATAACCGCTGAAGTGAACACTTCCAGGTCTTCGGGATGATTCCTGTTGCTGAGAGAACTATGGGGATAGTCTCGATCTCCCGGACGTTCCATTGCTCCTTTACGATATGTGCCAACTCTCAGTATTTCTGGATTTTAGTATTATATACTTTGGTGAGATTGCTTGTTTCTACGACTGCTATATCAATAAACCATACTTTCTTCTTGTTTTTATCCAGAAATGTCATGTCAGGTCTATTGTGGTGGACTGTTCGATCTGTCCCAGTATAACTTATAGTTAACATTTTCTATGACATTTTGTGGGATATACTTGTAGCATGGTATGTTATATGTTAGTACTAACCCGTAGATTTTCACAAGCTGGGCGTGGATAATTCGGCCGACCATATCATGTCTTTGCTTATATTCTGTGGGAGCCAGTATGCTACAGCCTGCTATGATATGTTGTATCGTCTCATGAGATTGACCACAGGCACGACAGTTATCGCAGGGCACCTCCGTGTCATTGACGATATATTTGAGGTAATTCTTTGTTGCAATAACTTGGTCTTGGATTGCAACCATGAAACCCCCCGTCTCAGGGAACAGATATCCGATGGTGAGCCACTTGTACAACATAACAACGTCTACATTTGAATTGGCTATCTCTGCAGGATATGTCCCATGAAGTGCCTTCTGTTTCCATAGTTCAATCTCCACGTCAAAGGATGGTTGCCTGAGGTCCATATCGTGTTTCAAGCTGAGAGCTATGTAATTGTCATCTGCTTCCTGGAGAACTGTGTGAAGCTGGGATGATACAGCTTTGTTTCGGAAATACTCGCGCATATTGATAATCTGTTTTGTGTGTAGAGACTCAATTTTTTTGATCTTCCTCGGGAGTGTGACTCTTTGAACTGCACTTTTCGGGTGATGATATTTGTTGCGGGTCAATTGAACTCTGATTATTATTATTATTATTATTATTATTATTATTATTATTATTATTATTATTATTACATACTATATACTATGTATTTATACATAGTATATAGCCAAATGTTATTAAACGATTAAAATCTGAACACATTTAAGTTAAAAGTAAGATCTTTTCTGAAGAATAACTGCATCTATAAAATAATATAATTAAAGTCTATACCAAACGTCAAAAATAAAAATAAAAATAAAAATTATATATAATGCATTAGTTTACATTTATATTGTATAATTTTAAATATGACTGTAAAGTAATGTACTTCAGCTTCTGGGTCATTGACCTTCATCTCAAACAGATTTTAGTTCAGTCTCTCCTGATCCATTGAGTAAATAGATAAATTTATTTAAACTGCAATTGGGTGTGACCCGGTGGCAGTTAATTACATAAGTAAGATATTAATTTTCATGCAAATAACATAATAATGTTGATAATAATGCTAATAATAATAATAATAATAATATAATAATAATAGTAATAATAATAACAGTAATAATAATAGTAATAATAATAACAGTAATAATAATAGTAATAATAATAACCGTAATAATAATAGTAATAATAATAACCGTAATAATAATAGTAATAATAATAATAATAATAATAATAATAATAATAATAATAATAATAATAATAATAATAATAATAATAATAATAATAATATAAAAACTGGTGAATCTTAAAAACAAACATTAAATTACCTAAAAGATAAAAGAAACGTCAATCTAAAACAGCACTGAGTGCTTAAACAATGAAGACCGCACTGCACTTGCCTACACTTCACTTCATTTCACTTCACTATTACACTAAAAAAACACCTTCATTATTTCTCTGCTCTACACTGCACAACACTTCACTTCACTTCACTTCACTTCACTTCACTGTATAACTTAATATTCCTAGTTAACTACCTCAAACTTAGAAATGCCCTAAATTACTTTCCTAAATTGTTGAACGCTTCGAGGAAAGGGTTCAAAGGTTTTTGCAGGCAATCTATTCCAATCTCTTATCGTTCTATTTGTAAAAGAAAATTTCCCGACATCCGTTCTCTGCGGTCTTAAATTTATTTTGTGCCTGTGATCACCTCTACCGATGTACGTAGGAAAATTTAGCCGCCGTTTAATTTCTTTCCAAGCTGGATGACCGCTATAAGCTTTATACAAGGCGCAAAGTCTTGCCAATGTTCGCCTGTTTTCGAGTGAATCCCACCCTATCCTTTTCTTGTCCCTGAAAGTAAATTTAGCTGCTCTACGCTGAATCCTTTCCAAATTCTTACACTGCATAATTTTGTGCGGATCCCAACAAATTGCTCCATATTCCATTATCGGACGAACAAGCGACAAGTAAGCAATTTCCTTCGCGTTTACTGTACTCTTTTTTAAGATACGCATTACAAAATGAAGAGATCTCCACGCTTTCCCTACAACAAAATCTACGTGATTTTTCCAGCTTAATTTACTATCGAAATGGATACCTAGGTACTTACACGATACAAATGCTGAGATGGCCCCTTGTTTTTCTTCTGGATGTAAATGTAACTTCACTATTCACATGTTTTGAGCTCACCTTTAGCTAGTAGTGATAGGAGCAGAGCCGGGGGTATGTTACTATTTTCCTAATAATACAAAAAAAATTAAAATCTGTAATTCGTTTATCAATGCAAATAAGTTTTCTATAACTCGGGAGAGGAAATGTCTAGTTTTCAAAAGTTGCTAATGCGCTTTTTTGAAACTTTTCTTCATCATTCAACTATTTATAGTTAAAATGTTGGGAAGAGATTCTAGGCCCAAGAAAACGTGCACAGAATGTAGGACTATTTTAAACTGATATTGACAGATTCTATTGACAGATATCAGATTATAACCAAGATATTTTACTTCGAAACAGTGGAAAAATCTTTCCACCTTCTTCGAAATGTTTCATCAAATTTAAAACATCTATATTTTAAACATCAGAGTTTTAACAACATCGAGAAACCTTTTGGTGATGTACTATTGAAATGTCGATGTTTGGCTAAAATTTTTCCTCAATCATGTTTGTTTACTTCCATTTTCATTACTTACGCAGTATAGAGAAAGTATTGTAAAGGTGCAACGAAAAACCACGAATTTTCGACAGAAAATTTCGTTTTATGAGTCCCTGGTATTGAAAAAGGTGAAAATTCTTGTTCCTATATGCAAAAAATAACTTCCTCTAAATCTAAAACGTTATTTATTCAGAACCCATGTTTTCTGGAACCTTGATACCGAAAAATTGGTTTATGGCAAAACGTCTAACTGTTCGTCTGTGAACAATGCTAGCGACTAAACCACAGGCAGAATTTTCACCGACTGATATTCTTCGTTCAATCTGATTGGTGTCGCAGCCCATTGAATTTGAAACGGATATTTTGATTTTTGAGGGTACTTCACGTGAAGCCTTAACAGATGTTGAAAATTTTCACAAAAATGGATCAATTTTTCAAATTATATTTTTTAGATAGAGCAACGGATTTCTCAGATAGATATGAAATTGCCACATGTACTATTTTCGTTTAACTCTGAATTTTGTAAAATAGCAAAGGTTATAATTGTTTTTTGTATACCATCATTATAAACGACCCTTTTCGATACCCCGAATCGTGCATAATCCAGTATTTTATCGCACGCTACATGATGTCATCGCCATTATTAAACGCGACATGACGTCATCACACATTCAGCTAATATTATCCGAATAAAAGAAGAATGTGGTTGACAGTTCCCGGTAACATGGTGACGTCAGCTCCGTAACCTAGGCAACAGCGAATCAGAAGTATCGCCATTTGCCCGATGTTGTCACGTTTGAACTGCGAAATGAATCGCGTATCCGGAGTGCTGCAGTTTATCGGCTGAGCGTCGACGTGTGTTGAGCTTATAGTGTCCAAGTGTATTGTGAGAGCGGGAATTCAGAGAAGCGCGTTCTGTTAGATTTGTTGTTATTGTTGTATTTGCAGTACGCGGCAACGCCGCCCCCCTCCACACCGAACTGTCAACCACATTCTTCTTTTATTCGGAGTTTAGTAGCGAGAGAATCGTGGGGAGGTAGAAGAAGACGGAACAGCCGACCACCGTTTTCTCGCACGGATGTCAACAATGCCATCTTGAATTTGATTTCCAGAGGGCGTTGGATGTCAAGCACCCGAGACGTCAGAAGATTCGCGAAATTAAGTTTGATTCTCTTGTAAATTTATAATGCTGTTATACAAAAAAATAGCGTATGCAACTCGTTTATAATGTTGCTTTATTGCATTCGTACAAATTTGAAAACTCGCTCCTAACGTCGCTCGTTTTCAAAACATGTACTCATGCAATAAAGCTTAACATTATAAACTAATTGCATCATAAACTACTATTTCGGCGTCTTGCTAATACATTTTTCTTTCTCATACTACATACGTAACCTATATACACAACTACCTGTTTTTCAAAATTAGATCTTTAAAAGAGATCATGTGGAATTTTTTATGAGTAGTTTTCATTTAATTTTGCAAGAAATAAAGGCAACTTTAAAATCATTTTCCTGCAGCTCAGAAAACGGATCAAATTTTTTTATTACTTTTTTTATATGTATAGTCCCCAAATGCCCTGTATAACGTGACACCAAAGTCTTTTTGATTCTTTCAATTTTTCAAAATTTACACAAAGGGATCGTCCATAAATTATGTAACGCTAAAGACGGGGGAGGGGGTTGAGACAGTGGGGGTTTGTTACGCTGTGTTATATAAGGGTAGGGGGTAATACTACAGTAACTTTCATGTGTGTGTGTGTGTGTGTGTGTGTGCGCGCGCGCGCGCGCGCGCGTGCGTGTGTGCGTGCGTGCGTGCGTGCCTGTGTGTGTGTGTGTGTGTGTGTAAATATAATTTTTCAACATTTACTGGAATAATTCCTTATTTGAACCAGTACTAAAAACATTAAAATATTTACTAATTAATTTGATTTTAAAAACATAAATAAATTAAAGTTATTACATGTAAATTGTTACAATATGTGGAAATAGTTTTTCATCAATTTTTTATTGAATCACTAAAATTACGAAGATAATATTCAAAACTGAACACAATTGCGGCGCGTGCATAGCTTGTGATCAAACATTTTCTCGCATATTCACTTAAACTTGCCCCAAATCTCGGGTGTGCAAGTTGGCACATACACCATAGCACAATCACATCAAACCAAATGAATTATTTACTGCTAATGTATTACCCAAAATTAAAGTTTTTACTTTTGCCGTTTATGAAATAAATGTTGTTGTATATCAAAATTTATTACCGTTGCCGTGTATTAAATAAATATTGTTAAAAACTGAATCATAATTGTCATACTATTCCAGACCTTCAAATGCGATAATGAAGAGAATCAACGAGTACAATCAAATGAAACCGAAGACATAAATAAATACACCATCAATACTAATTTATTACTCCAAACAGAAATGTATTACTGTCACCGTTTATGAAATAAATATTGTTAAAAACTGCATAGTTATGCAACCACACGTGACACTCCAGAATTAAAAGAGAGTACGAACGGGTCAAACAACTAACAAACGTTACATGCTAATTAAATGCGCATCCAATACTAATTTATTTTCCCAAAGATAAATTTATTAACGTTGCCGGTATTAAATAAATTGTTAATATAATATAATTGTATTAATATAATTGTTAATTAATTGTTAATAATAAATTGTTATAGTTGTCCAAACATGCCAGATCTACCTATTCCATAATGAAGATAACCAAGAGAGAAAATCCCTATCTTCAATGCTGTATTTGTAGGAAGTTTGCCTGGAAACTTTAAAAACTTTTGTAATTTTCGAAATTTCTGGGAATTTACTGAAAATCTGCTTATTTCTTGCTGAACACAGAGCTACGCTGAAAGAATTTCAATTTTTCTGAAGCAGTACCAAAGAAAATGCATAACATGTTGAGATCAGCGCTAACTGGTGAACGACGTTTGAAATACAAGTACCTTGTGGGATGACGTGTAAGTAGCCAGAGTGGTGTTGGTGACTTGGTCTGGGTGAAGTGGGAAGAAGTGACATTGATGAGTTTGTGATAGTCATGCGCCGTATGTATGTTACTCATGTTGTAAATGGTGTTTTGTAACTGTGACGTGATTTGTACTCATCAAGACTGTTAAGTGAAATAGGAATCATCCACGATGGTGCTGTTGACGATGATTGCAAGGATAGCAGATGGGCTCCCTTTGGCAGCAACTATGCAAGAAGATGAACAGGTACATTTCACTTGTCTGAATAATAAGGCTGTCAATAACCACCAGGACACAAAATAAAGTTTAACCATATTTTTTTAGTCAGGAAAAAGTATTCTTGAATATCAAAATCAAGCAAAACTTTTATTTCGGAAATTAAACAACCAGAGCCCCACAAGATGTAGTATAGAAACTGGACCTTACTTATTTCAGTAAGTACTGACATTAACTATTGTGTTTAATATTTTCTTCTTTGAGTTATTGTTGTTGCTCTTATGTTAATGTTACCTGTCTTACCATGCAGTTATCTGATTGAAAATGAAGTGTGCTACCTAGTTTTAGCAGAACGAAATTATTCCAAACGATTGGCTTTCTCTTATTTGGAAGACCTTGCTCAAGAGTTTCATTCTCAGTATGGAAAAAGAGTTGGGACAGTTTCTAGGCCCTACAGTTTTATTGAATTTGGTAAGTACTATTATAGCATTTTTTCTTTCAATCTTACTTCCCCAAGTTGATAGTTCTCTACTAGAGCTTTCCAGCTACCTTGAAATTGAATTTTTATGCTGTTGATTTATTCATTTAATTTTTTAGTGTTTAATAACTTATTCCATTAATTCAATTGACTCCTTACTCAGTCTGTAAAATTATTTTCAATCATTTAATATTTATGTGGAGTAAAGAGAAAATCAAGAAATCTGCCCCAATGGTGATCAGATTTAATACTTTCAATTACGGATATTAAGTTATAAGAATTACTTTGAAAAATGTAACTTGTTGCATTTGCCAAACGAATATAATCTTCATCTAGTGGTTATTCCCCCAATGTTATTGTGTTATTCACCTCTTTCTTTCTTTTCTTTTCCAATTGTTTTCAAATTTCTTTTTTTGTTCCAATTTCCTTTTATCTTTTTGTAGACAATTGCCCTGGCCAGGCTGTTGCCACTACTTCCTGCCCCTTTTGGTGGTTCAGTCTTTGATGGCTTTGAAAATCTTTCTGCATCAATTGCAAAAATTTTTCTGTGATTCTCTCCTGAGGCATTCAGGATTTGTTTGTCTTTAGCTTTTATGTATTGAATTTGTGTCATTCATATTCTGAATATGTAATTTTTGCGAGATGGTGGATGAATCTAATTTGTTTGGCTGCTGGCTTTTCCCTGGATCTGTGCTTTAACTCTTCAAGGACAATGCAATGTAAATGTTGTTTGGGCATTTATTTATTAGCTTCGAAGCATACAAATAATTGTTGGGCAATGTGATCATTGTTAACATCCATTAATGAATTTGTGTTTCATGTCCCTCTGAAATGTAGTGTAGCTCTTGGATTATTAGTTTTCAAAATAAGTTGGAAACAGCTGGCATCAGAAAACCATCCTCCCCGTGCTGTCTTCTACCTCAGCCAAAATTTTATTTTAAGATGTGTATTGTTAAGCTGTTAAGACAGGTATTGAAAGTTTGTAGCATTGTTAATGTCAAACATCATCAGTATTAATGCTGATAATAGTGAGAAGATGTGAAATGGATGCAATTTCTTATTAATAAGTGTAAGGAGCTTGTAAAACTGATAAAATGTGATTAATGTAAACCAAGAAATACAAATATTTTACTTGTTAGTGTGAATATCATATCTAAATGTTAGTTAAGTTGATTCTAGGTAGAAAACAAAAAGGAATCGCATCTTCTACCCAACAAGTAATGCTATATTTATCTAGAAAAAAAATAACATAAATGTATCATCAAAATTTAATCCTATACCAGGGGTGGATCCAGAGGCAAATTTTGGGAAGGGAAATTCAAATTGTTTTGTTTGAATGTGTCATATTACTGATTTTGTTAAATGTCACAGGCTACATTCAGCTCATGCTGTGATATGATTTTATTTGTTTTAATGATTATTTGAAAATATTTTTGCTTGTAAGTTTTGTTAAAATTAATAGTTACTGAAAAGTTTCAGGGAGGGGGGAATTTTCCTCCCCATGCATCCATGCCTGCCTATACCAGTAGCACAGGAAATCGTAACAAGTCATGGAATGTGTCTGCAACACCCACACAAAATTTTTAATTTACTGTTGCATAATTTAATGTGGGCTAAATAACAATTCATCTAGAAAGAACTATATCTTAAAAGAAAATATTGATGTCTAATATTAAAGTAATTTTTTTTTTTTTTATGATTTACTAGTTCATTACTGTGTGTTTATAGACTTGAAGTGAAATATATTATAGTATGCATAATATCCTTGTGGGCTCTAACCCTGTAACCTGAACCCCACTACATCAAACCTGTGTAATTTGAACCTCTTTAACTTGAACCTCTGTGACTTCTCTAATTCAAACTGGGCTCTTATGACTTCTCTAATTCAAACCTCTCCAGCTCAAACCTTTCTACTGTACACCTCTCCTTCCTTCCCTGACTTGAAAGTGACCCACTGAAATTCCACTAATTTAGGATTGAGGTGATTCTCTAAATTGTACACCTGTTTTGAAAGACAGACTAATTGTAACTAGATACACATTCTGTTTTATCTGTTACCATATTGGCAATTATGATGCATCTTTGGTATTTTCATGCAAGATAATTTAATGATTTTTCAAATTCTCAATTGATCCAGCAACAAACTAGTAAACTATGAAGTTTTTCCACAGGTGGTCCTTGATGTTTCTGTCCCTCTTGTGATTTTCAACCCCTCAGGCCAGAGGCCACTCTGTAATAGTCTGGGCCGGGAAAGGTGGCTCAGGACTGATGTCACTGCAGTGCCTCTGACCGGGAGGTCCTAGGTTCAAGTCCCGGCGGTGGCAGGATTTTCGACCCTAGCTTCTCATCTAGGTCGAATTCAGTCGCTGTCTGGAGGAGAATTCTAGCAGTCGACTTCTCTGATCGGTAGTTTTCCGTGGTTCCTCCTTTCAACACCAGGCGAATGTTAGAGCAGTACCTTAACAAACGGGCCACGGACCGCGGACCGCGCGGCCTTTCCAGGACTTCCTTGCCCTATCCTCACCCCTTACATTGACATGCACTATACTTTGGTTTTCGTAACCTGGCCGAAGGCAGCTGATCAGCTGTCATCGGCCAGGTTACAGAAACCCATGTATACATTATCACATGTCAGAGACCGGTTGGGAGCTTAGAGCCTGGCGGTGCCCCGTTGGTGGGAGGATTCCCGGTTAGGAAAAACCCCGCTAGCCGACGGTAGGTCGGCGCCGGATCTTGCCATCCAGCGGGGGAAGACCATAGCCACCTATGGGAAAAACCCCACGGGACTAATGACCTTAGTTGACGCGGTCAGACTCAATCAATAAATCTAGTAAGTTGCCCCACGGCTCTCTTGCCTGAGCTGACTTTCTCCCGTACCTCATTAACACCCCCCAAAAATATTAAGTTCGCTCTGAATGTGGAAATCGACGATACATTGCCTTCCCTCGACGTGCTGGGACGTCGGAAATGTAACGGCAGTCTAGAATGTAGTGTGTACAGTGAACAGACTCATACCAACCGCTACCTGCACGCCGGCTCTCACCATCAGCCGGCAACTAAGCGGGAGGGCGGGGGGGGGGGGGGTTAAGACCTCGCCAAGAGAGCAAATAGAATGTGTGATGAGTAGACCTCGGAATTTTAGGCACAAAAAAGTGATGCTTTAGGCACCTAAAGCAGGTAACAAAAATTAGGCACTATTAACCATGAAAAGTGACATTTAGGCACTTAAAATAGGTTACAAAATTGAATTGATGCCTTAATTTACGTGGCGAGACTGAGGCTATGAGACCTGCTCTTCCGTCTGACCATGCAAATTTCTCTATGCTCCTTTCACCTACTAGGGTAGAAAGGGTAGAGAGAAGGTATTACTTGGGCGAAGAAACAGGCAATTTAAATTTAGCTCAGAGGCTTCATTTAGGCTTGAGAATCTTTATCGTGCAGTAAATCTACTAACATGGGACAGCCGGCTTTACTTCCCCTCCGAAAGAAGGCGCACGAAGGATTTTTTCCACCCTTAAAAAGCCATGGCTCCGAATTGATTAATTGATTGATTTTTTCGTGTTTCCGGGCGCGTCAACTGCTTCGGTCATTAGTCCCTTTAGTGTAGTGCATGTTTTTTCTCGGGAGATGGCGGTGATCTTCCCCCGCTGGATGGCGAGATCCGGCGCCGACCTACCGTCGGCCAGTGGGGTTTCCCCCTAACCAGGACTCTCCCACCAACGAGGCACCGCCCCAGTCGGGACAAGCTCTAAGCTCCCGACCGGTCTCCTGGAATATGTGGTAGTGTAGTGCATGTTAATGTAAGTGTGTGTGTGTAAGGGGAGAGGATAGGACAAGGAAGAGGAAGGACAGATCGCGCGCGGTCCGTGGCCCGTTTGTTAGGGTACTGCTCCAGCATTCGCCTGGTGTTGATCGGAGAAACCACGGAAAACTACCGATCAGAGCAGCCGGCCGCTAGAATTCTCCTCCAGACAGCAGCTGACTTCGACCTAGCTGAGAAGCTAGTGTCGAAAATCCTGCCGCCGTCAGGACTCGAACCTAAGACCTCCCGGTTAGAGGCGCTGCAGTGACATCAGTTGATGCACTGAGCTACCGCTACCGGTCCCACGGCTTCGATCGGGGTTGAACCCGCGATCTTAGATATAGCAGTCTAATGACTAAATCAGGCAACAAAAAAAAAAAAAACTACCAACAACAACATTAGACGTAAAAAAGTTAAACATCTGGCGTCTAAAACAAAAGGATTAAATTAGGCATATTTTATAATGCAGGAAAATCACTTATTTTTACATTTGAGAGATATTACAAGCATATTTTATTCATTCTCGTAATTAGCAGTGTAGTAAATAATCAATAATTTCTCCAAATTTTCGACAGTACGACTGAGTCTTATCTCTTTAAATAATTTTGTAAGCTGAATTTCAAAGACGATGCTCTGCGGCGATAAACATCAACCTGTCAACTTCGATGCTACATCAGGAATGGGTGCAATTGCCTAAGAAGTGCGTGCTGATCGGAGACGAGCGTGAAACATCCTTTTGTTGACTTGCAGGGCTCCTTGTATTGGGTGAGAGATTTCAGTGCATAGTAGATTGCATATTCGATCCCATTATATTTGCGTGTCGGGAAATTCGGGAAAGTATTTGCGTTTCCGTAAAACAAATTTCAAAAATTAGCAATTAAAATATGATCATTCTTGAAAATTACTTGATTTAGGCAAAAACATGTAAAAATAGGAAACAACCGCTCTTTTAGTGCATTTTAGGCACTAGTAGATGCTTTCAGTAGATGTATTTTTTCATGATTCGTAAACATTTCTGCAGTTATTTTCCACAACATCCTAAAGGAACAAAATAGGCCTTTGTCCTGGAATCCGAGGTCTGGTGGTGAGAGGAATCATTAGACTGTGAAATGGAGCTCCTCAAGGGCGTATTTCGACTTAATGGATACGGTGCAAACGCTACCGACCAAACTACAGCAGGCAGCGACCACCACAGCTGACACTCCACCTAACGACGTTGCCAACCGCAAAATGGCCATTCTATCCTATACACAAAGGGTCAGAGGCAATATGGGCAAGCTTTTGAACCGCCTTGACATAAAGACGGTCTACAAAGCTCAGGAAAACTCGAGCAAAAGCTAGTTCACTTTACAGATCGCGTCCCACGTCTGATGTCATCAGGGGTATATAAGATCCCATGCAGCTGCGACCACAGTTACATCGGCGAAACGGAGCGAACCATTGGTGAACGCCTCCGTGAACACATATGCCATTACAAGTACAGTAGTACTAATAAATCG
Organism: Teleogryllus occipitalis; assembly: GCA_011170035.1. Lineage (NCBI taxonomy): Eukaryota > Metazoa > Arthropoda > Insecta > Orthoptera > Gryllidae > Teleogryllus > Teleogryllus occipitalis. Next base: position 1,013,918 of record BLKR01000027.1, read on the forward strand.
GCAGTAGCCCTCCACGTATGGAACGTTGGCCACGCCATTCTTTTCGATAACCTCCCCTACCTCCTAGGGGGGAAGACCTCTGGGGACCGAGCAGGTTAAAAAAGTCTGTGGAAATTCTCAAACATCCCCAATGCCGACAAGGTCCTCTACCAGCCACGAGGCCTGGAAACATATTTTACCAATACGTGCGGTCGCGTTAGGGCGCGGTCCCCGGTACTCCATGACGTCCGACGACGGGCAGAGCGCCTTCTTCCACCCCCGCCCTGGGGGGATGGAGGTGAGGTGTTGCCTAATTGGCCGGTACTTTCTCCGCATTGGTCGATCGCTTGGCCATCCGGCTGGTGGCGCTCTGTATAAACTCGTGCGCAGTCCATTACACTCATTTCGCCCAGAAGAAGGTCGCAGAATGGCGGCCGTAACGTTGGCACCTATGCTTAGGACGCGGCTCCTCCCGAGCAGCAAAGTACAGACAGGACAACCTGGATAGCCCCTAATAATTACATACAGAAGAAAGTAATGAGAATGATCCTCTCTTCCCTCCCCAGAAGCTGCCTCTGCGTTTAGAAAGGTAGTTTGCCGTATAGAAACACAAGATGTAAGCTAGTCATTCTTTAGTTTCTGACAGTGGTCGTTCTACTTGATGCTGATATTGTAATAATTTTGTTTTTATTATGTAGTTCTCATATATATTTGAGGATATTTTAACATATTGTAATTTATAAAATGTGTTTGGTGGAAGTAAATTAAACATGATTTAGATTCTTAAGAAGTAATTGCGGTAAGTGAATGAGGGAAAGTGAAACCTAATTATGATCTCAATAATGTAGCACAGTGGTGCTCCAGTAATCTCATGATTTTGAACGTTGTTAAATCTAAAGTAATAAATTTTCATAAATCCAAAACCCAATAATTTTTTATTATAATCCTTGGCTATAACGTAGAGCATGTTCAACTAATCAACCTTGGGGTTTATTTTGTTTATAAACTCATTTGATTCGCAAGTTGTCTACATATTGAATTGGTATTGTTGCGATTTGTCAGAAGGCATAATAAGATTTTATTAGAACTGAGATGATGCTGACAAAATGCAACACTCTCTTTAAACCTGTATTGATGTACGCCTCCATGATTTGGACTGCATTTTTCCAATTATATGCGATGCTCTGAGAGAGTACAACATAAAGTGTTTGAAATACGCTGCATTTAAAAGCACATATATGTGATCTGGTGATAGATCATAACTAACCATGATATTGCAATTTGATGCCCCTTTGCACTATATGATATTGCACTATAATGATGCCCATTTGTTGTAGAATACAATTAACAAAAATATTAATTATGATAAACAAGGTGCATTTTTGGATTTTTATATCCCTAGTTATGCTTAACTTCAGTCACAGTCAAACTTATGAAGCTTCTGAGCAACTGTACTGTCTACTGTACCTACTCACTGCGTACTGTGAGCTACCAAAAGAAACCAAGGTAGAAACGAGACCTTCTTTTCAAATCTTGCATTTGTTTATTGCGTAAAATTAACATTTTTTTCTTCTCAATTCATACATTCTACATACATTAAACAAACATTTGTCCTTTACCTGGGTAAAGATGTAAATGGTTTTGTATTCCTAATGACATTGGTAAGTGTTTTGTTTTTTGCTTGAACTGGCCTTCACAAACCTAGCTTCTTATCGAACTACCTACATTAAGAAATGGCTGATACACTTATGAAAAATAGAAAGGATGGACACTCATGCTACTTGTAGCTTAGTTTGGTGATCTCTGCATTGCTTCATAATAGTATTTTCAATTTGATTTCATACAGTACCTCATATGGGTTCTATTCTCTGATTCCTAGACTTTCTAGATTAGACAACAATAGTTTGTGTAGACCTCTAGATACAGTCTTTATTTTTATTTAGAAAACAAACGAGAAAATGACATTGAATAAATTCTATTTATATTTTAGATATGGGATAGTGATATTAGATAGTGATTTAATTGCTAATTACTGAAGACCGGATTTTCATGCAGTAAAACTCCCTCAAACATGCAGTAAATACATGAAATGTGCAATAAAAAGATCAAGACTTTGCAAAACGGGGTTATGTGGCTTAAAAACTCCAGTTAATCCACTTATCACTTATTTTTATATTTTGAATGAGATATTTAAGGTGAATGCAATATTTTAAGTTTAATGTTAGTATAATTAAGTTTTTTCATATTGTTTAAACAAACCATATTTGACATTTTAAATATTATTCACACACAAAATTAAATTAGCATAAAACACTAAAGAGTAAATACAAAAATTGAAAAATGCAAATATACCTTCTGAAATTAAAAATAATTAAAGTTACAGCAGAAATGTTTTTAATTGTTTTCATTATAATTTACAATTATGTATATTTCCAAATTATTTTCTGAGAAATTATCATATCTTCTATTAACTAATATTTGTTTCTGTCAGGAAAAACTTCGTTCTACATTTAATGTATACTTGTCTGTGTTCCAAGCTCACCCTGATGTGCTTGACCACTGCTAAAAGTAAGCAAAAACTGGGTTCATTCTCTCTTGAACCTCCCAGGGCAATATCTGTTCGGAGAAATTCGATGAATTTGAAAGACAGTGCAGCTTGTCGCTAAGCTTCGCCCCTGGGCATAAGGTCAAATGTGACTCGCATATGCTGTTTCATGTTCATAAGTTCAGCAAAGACTGACAAAACGGATTGATTTGATTGGGAAGATAGACCCCAAAAAAAGCGTTTGCTGAGCGGTGACAACCAAGGACCGTGGACCTATCCCTACGGTCCTATCCTATCCCTATAGCTCAGAAATTTTAATTAGACAATTGCCATCATGAAAGGTATAGATGCTCGGTTCATAGGGCAACAAAATGTAAAATTGATACATATTAAACAGCACCCGGGTTTCACAGACTACCCGAATGCACTGCTGAGATACATCATAAAAACTTTTTTCTTAAATGAAACCTTTAAAAAAGATAAATTAAAACTAGTTGATAATATAAAAATTGTATGTAATGCAATAAAACTATGAATCTTGCAAATTCATCCAGTAAAATCCCAAAATGTGCAATTTTTAGGCGGCATTACCTAAAATGTGCAATATCATGCAGTAACCTTCCAATTGTGCAAAATAAAACATGTACTAAAATAACATCCTTTTCATGATTCAAATATCTGTGAAAGTTTCATCCACTTTCAAGTTAGCAAAGAAAAGATGCAGTAACACGGGAATACAGTCTTTACTAATTACAAATTATTGCTTTATGATACACACATATGAACATGTTTACATGATGTAAATATTATACTTCTTTTAACTTTCTTTTGAATGTTTAGTGATTACAATGTAATGTATATTTTTTAAATTTTTTGTTAGGAATTATGTACTAATGATTGTGACTAAACTGTGACTCAGATTAGTTTTTGTAAGGAAGTGTAGAATATAATGAACAATAATATTAATTTTGAAGAACTAGATACAATGTTTGATTTATTCATCCCCTTTTATGCTTTACTCCAGTAATACATTTTATGATTCTGGAAAGTGTGTGAATACCTTTGAGAGGTGAAAGAATTATTGAAATTGATGAGTATAAGTTTGACCAAAGAAAGTATAATGAATATAAAAGAGTGAATGGAAAATGTGTATTCGGAGGAGTTGAACATGTGTCTAAACACTTGTTGTTTTTTTCAAGGTCGTTGAAAATAGTAGTAAAGAGGTCCTTTTAGATATTGTAAATACTTCTGTCAAATTGCTTGATCTTGGAAATCATACAATTTTCTAAAAGATGAAGATTATTGGTACTTTGCTATCAACCACTCTTTAATTCTAAAGGACACTGATACTGATGAGCTTACAAATACACTTGAAAACACTCAGAATGTAATTAAGCGCCATTTACCTTGTATGGTGTTAAAGATCAATTGTAGACTGAAATATAAGAATACATATGGAGAAAAATATTTTAGAAAGAGTTGGCTTTACAATGTGGTAGAGTACAAGTATTCTATTTATCTTTTTGTTAGAGAGTGAAGTAGACTGGGAAAATGTAACAATTTTTTAGGGAATTTGTGGGCTGGGAGCAGGGTGGGTCTGTCCAAGGCAGGACAGGGTGAAGAAATGTATAGTACTAGGGCAACATTGTTGTTACTTTCAATGTGTCAATTTCATTAAACATGATCCTTCACCTTCACCACTTATCATTCACAGCTCTTAAGTTGTCTCTGTTGAAATTTGCTTCTTTTTGTATCATTTAAACTTGGTTATGTAAGAACATTATGAAGCTGCTAGTTGTTTAAAAAAATGTCTTGTGTAATCTTTCAGATACATACATTCAGAAAGCCAAGAAAGTATTTACAGATTCAAGGACTAGGAGGAATTTATCTGCACTCAACACAGAACTTCAAGATGTTCAAAGAATTATGGTGCAGAACATAGATGATGTTCTACAAAGAGGTGCTGTTCTCTCTGGTATGTATCAAATTACAAAAAGTTGATTAACAAATGTTTAATAATTTGCTCTTGGAAGAAGACCAATGGAAGGAGGTTGTTTTAAATTGATGATTTACACTTGAATGTGCTGTGCAACTGACCTTTCTTTCTTGTTACCTTCATGAGCCTAGTAATCTTTTGAAATATACATCCAGTTTAGTTCCAAAAGGGAACCCAGTGACTTACTTTCATATTTTTCACCACAAATGAATCGGTTCAGTGTAGGAGAGAGAACCATAGTGAGATAAAGATGCAAAATCAAGAAACTTGAAGAGTGGATTGTGAAATGTTTAAAGTATTAACATGTTTCATTCTTGAGTAGCTATAAAATTTATTTTATTATATACTAACATTTTTTTTTCAAGAATAAAATTAATCTCTCATATCCAGTTACTGGTGTGAGTAAAGTTGTCTCTGCCTATAGTGAAATTTCTGAAATACAAAGTACAGGTACAAATTTAGTCAGTAGTTTAAACTCGGATGTATAAAACAGTTGGCACTACTTTGTGGTTCTGATGACTGTTGTACATGTCCTTAAATGGTTCCATTTCCTTTCTATGAACATTTTGCCGAGAGGCTTTGTGAGCATGGAACAATTCCTCTCCACAATGTACGTACTGATTAAGGCAATACACTATTTTACTGCAAAACATATCAAGTTTCACACTTCCTTGAATCTGAATAGATACTTCAAACAGGAAAGTAACTTCCCCTCAATAATGTAAAAAGTAAGCAGTGACACTGTAGACAGCTTTGATTTTCACAGTACAGCCAAGCAATTTTTGTGTTGTGATGACCTTGGGAAGTAGAAAAGCTAAACCACATATTACTCTTTGTAAATTCACAAATTGAATGTAAATATACATCCCACACATCTAATTTTTGACATACATTTGTGCTGTTCTAAATTTTAAGTTATGTCCCAACTTTCCAAGTCATTTTTGTGCCATATTGATTCTTATGGCTTGGATGTATTCTACATAACTCCATTCATTTTACCCTAATAGTTTTGGCATGCTATTTCTTGTTGTAGAAATACTGTGGTAGAAGAACAGGTGAACACCAACTCTTTCTGAATAGAACGGACTTAATCCATCCCTTTGTAGTGATGCTCAGTCAAATATTTGTGAAGAATTAGTGTATTTTTGATGTATTTAAATATTGAAAAATCCAATCATTTTCTATTTTTAAAAAATGTTATTGATCACAGGCTTAGTTAATAATATTAAGCATTTTGGGAGGTCTTTAATTTTTTATTAGTGTGTTTGAATTTTATTGGTTTATTTACTTAATGAGTATATTATCTGTTACTATGCATTTTTATGTTTCAGAATTAGACAACAAGGCTCTAAATTTATCAATGCACTCCCAGAAGTACAAAAAAGATGCAACATATTTGAATGCAAAATCTATGTATGTGAAGGCAGCTGCAGGATGCATTGTTGTGTTAGTCTTCCTCCTATATTTCTGGGTTCTCTGAGATAGAACTCCAACCATAGACTTCTCAAGACTGCCCTGAAGACATTGTGTATCATTTCCCATTTCACATGTGTATTCTTTTTGCTGATATTTTCCATGTTGTGGAACTGCATAGTGAGAACATTCACTATGAGAAAGGATTTGTGTGTAATATTTTTTTGTAATTTGTTTGAATGCAGTTGCATACAAAGTTGAATGTTTTAATGAAAAGAGTATTGTGTGCTTTGTGTCAGTTTCCAGTTATAAATGAATGGTCACTTCGACTTGGGGGTGTTTAAAAGGAATTTTGTATATCTTATTCTGAAAGGTACTTTGAAAATGTAAATGCACGTGCGTTTAACTGTGTAACTGGTGAAAATTCTCTTGGTGGTTGTTGATCAATACTGTTTATTGAATCATATTTTATTTAGTCTTGCACAAGTTAAAAAGAACTGGCAGAAGGATATTACTATTTTTACAAGAATTGTAGAAGTTGATTACATGAAACTAGTTTTGAAAGCAATTGATGTGGTTGTTCCAAAGGTGAATTATTACTGCAAGGGCCCTAATGATTCCATCATAAACTAATTGTATCAGAGGATCTTTCTGTGAATGTACTACAAGCAGAAAATTGTTAATCATTTTGTTATCTTAATTTGTAAAAATTTTCACTTCTGGTAAAAAAAGATTTTTTTAAGTATCTTATTAAATTATTATATAACATACTTTTCATAGCCTTTTTGTAAAAATAGCTATTAAGAACTGTTGTTGCCCATAGATGTTCATACTTTGTAGGTACCAGTAAACTTTGAGCAACAGAATTACATTTTACTTTCAGAATACTAGAGAGTTGAAAATAAACTGTATAACTTCTCATAGAGACTATATCATTCCTTCCTTAATGTGTATGTTTGAAAGTTTCCCAATTATTCTGGCACTATAAATGGTAAAAGTCGGTGGTGCTAATTCTGTGCATCCCTTAACCCTTCAACATGGTCCGGAATCTACAAGAAAGACATTCTATTCACAGGTACCGTGGTTTCCATAGTCGTCAAAGAATTTTTCCCTCTGCTACTGAATGCTGTATGGAGATGCAGAACCACAGTAGTAATGAACCTAGTTGACTACCTGCTCCTGATTGCGATGCCCCCTTTCTTTTATGTGTAGGAATGCTACTGAACCCGAGGTTCCATGTTGGTTTTAAAGTTCCAGTTGAGGGTTTAGAATAATGTATTTTTAGATTTCTGTTAACTTTCTGAATGTATTTTATGGCCAAGGTGTCTTTCACCAGCGGGGCACCGCCCCAGCCGGATCAAACTCTGCTCTCCCGGCATGTGTAGGGCATGTTAGTGTGGGTGTAAGGGGTGAGGATAGGACAAGGAAGAGGCAGGAAAGATCGTGCGCGGTCTGTGGCACGTTTGTTACGGTACTGCTCCGGCATTCGCCTGAGGTTCATTGGAGAAACCACGGGAAACTACCAGAGCAGCCGGCCGCTAGAATTCTCCTCCAGACAGTGACTGAATTAGACCTAGCTGACAAGCTAGTGTCGAAAATCCTGCCACCGTCGGGACCCGAACCTAGGACCTCCCAGTCAGAGGGACTGCAGTTGATGCCCTGAACCATCTCTTCCGGTGATTACGCCCACGTGGGCATACACGTGCATGTGTGGGTGAAGTATTCGCCTTGCCTAAGAAATGGCGTCCACAGATTTTGAGCAATGAGAGCTCGTGTAGTATGTTTCTCGGATACATCCAGGGGTGATAACTTAGTTCATTTAATACAGCTGCACTAAAGAAGCCTACGGCGTCCTACAGTGTCTTGCGGTTAAGATTGGTGGTTGTGGTGGCGCGAAAGGATGTTCGCGCGAGAGCTAACTTGTGCAGTTTTGTGAACGCACGAAGTGCAATGTACGTTCACGCCACTGCGGTGCGGCCATTCCTACCCCTTACGGGCATCTATGGCCAATCCTGCAACATGAAAAAGAAAAAAACAGATCAAAAAGATATTAACCAACTGGCGCGCGCATTGCGTGTACTGTGATTCAAAGCTTATGTTTCAAGTCTCATTTCGCTGTTTCAGATTTCTCTTACTCCAGGAACTGCTTAGGTCGCTTATACTTCGCCCATTTATCGGGTTCGTATGAAGCGACCTCAGAAATGAAATTTCCGAGGCAGCTGCTTTTTCACAAAATTTAGCAGCAATGCTTTTTAGGTGATCTTTAAGCAGTGGCATTGAAATATTGCGATGCAAATCTCTTATAAGAGTGTACCTGGGGGCGCAGAGGGCGGCCCTTAGGTATTCATTTTGAACTACCTGCAGTTTATTTAAATAACTACTGCTGCAATAGCCCAACAAGTCATGCGTAATACATTTGCGGCCTAATAATTGCTTTATAAAGCGTGAGGCAATTTGCCGTTGACAGTTTGCTTTGCTTGTGAAATACGCATCGCAATCGGCCTCTGGTCTGCATAAGGAGGTTCCGACGGCCTCCACTACATATAGTGACGTGTAAGCTGCCGAATTGGAACAGCTGTGCCATGATATATATATATATATATATATATATATATATATATATATATATATAAATATATAATTCAACTGTCAACTGTGTGAAAACCGCAGTATACATCGGAGGGGCTGAGTTCGCAGTTGCCACGAGGCGTGGCTGCTAAGTACCCAGGCCGCCCTGTAGGTTTAGCCTATAGTTGAGATTCAGAAGGGGAAAAGAGCTGGAGTCTCTGGAAGACACACCTAGCTCGCCATCTTCACTGGACAGGCAGAATATGGATGTGATCAAACAATTCATCCGGCCGGCGCACATAGGGGTATTTTGTAAGAAAAGCTGGCCAAAAGTCGAAATAAAATAACATACGAGAAAACTAACACCATTCCTATAAGTTAAATATATACTACGTCATATGATAGATATCTGTTAGTCTCAGACTAGTAGACTCGTAGCATCAGTCTAAAGCATTTGCTACCAGCAGTTCCGTTCCGTATTCGCTTTGTGAGAGCTTTCAAAGTTGTTAAGGGGATTAATTCGTGATGGATATTGAAGTTCCAAGTATGTAACCATTTGAGACTAATATTTGCATAATTTAAGACGTAAGTGAACGTATAATGCATTAAAATTTTGAGTTGGTTTTTATCAAACTGTTTTAGTTATAGTGTCAGGACGTGTCAAGCAAAATTTTAGTTATAAGTTGTTCTAAAGTTCATATTCTAACCTTTAAAAAGAAAAACTTCCCATATATTTCCACAATTTTAGTTTATGAAACTTTATTTAAAGATCGGTGATGCGTAAACAATTCGTGAAATTTAGGAATATCGGTAAGATTTTTATTTGTTGTATATTCCGAAGAAAATGTTAACGGGATGACTAGAGGAAAACTCTACAGCTATATCAAGCAGTGTTATGAACGTTTAATTAGTAAGATTAAATATATGGAGAATCATTCGTTGAAAATCACAAATTGTCCATCGGAAAAAGTGAACGAATTTAAACGTAAATTACGTTTTCTTCACGTCTGAATTCAAATAAAAATGAGTAGCTGCATTTAATATTGAAGAAAGATTTATAAACAATAATGAAATATGGCTTATTGGTGCTGTGAAATTACCAATGTGGGCTAAACAAAAGGCAAGTCGATCGAGAAAGGAATTCGGAAATTCAAGTGACCGCAGCAAACGATGCAAAACGCAAGAGTTACGGAAGCAAGTACCTGAGTCCACATTGACTTATGCTGCTCAAATGAGTTTAAGAGCTGCTGGTAAAACAGATGCGTCTGCTGTTGTGAAAGAGATGTCGAAATCTCCGAAAAGAGCGTCAAAATGCGTGAGGCAATAACAAACTTTCAGCAACGCGAAAAAGATGAAGTAGATGATAAAGATAATGATGAAGAAGATGATTGTTAGCACATCGGCGGACAAAATTGATTCAAATTTGGCGCCGTACTTTGAAACCTATCATTATAAAAGTCCTTGTCGCTAATTAACAGCAAAGAGCATCCATTTTAAACGTCCCGCGTCGGACTTACGTCTCCACAAACGGCGCGTTTGCTTCCAGAGGGAAAGTGTGTTTGTATTTGTGTCTCTCTAATACATTATTGCCGAAAGCGTCGGCAGCGCTCGCAGAATCAGGAGCAAGTACCCGCACGCTAGCCCCTCTGCCTGCTTCCCGCTCCACTAACATTTATAGATGTTTACATTTTCATTAATACGCTAGTATGATGGAATGATACAACATTACAATAGTTGATACATTGAATACTCTATCTTTTCAGATGTGCACGCATTATTCTATTCATATGACTATTCTATATCTAAATATACTAGTACTTAGCTATATATACAAATTTTCCAAGTCACGGTTGGTAAACATGTCCTGTTTGGTGTATTGTGTGGGTGTTGCCTTGCTGACGGCCTCTTCTTCTCCCGGCTGCTGGGCTCATAATGCTGCACGCGGCACCGTCCTCTGGGGAGAGGTGTCGCTTCCTCCGCTGTGCTCATATTCATCTTCTGCTGGGCCGTGCCGCCCGCAAGTTGCCCGGTTGCACGTTGGCGTAGTGCCCGCCTCTTAGCCGCCGCGACGTCCCCTTTTGGTATTACGCCGGGCGGGGTTTCCACTATCTAGCTCGTTGAGTGTTGTGGTGATTGATTTGGCCAGTTTTGTATAGACTCAAAGAACCTTGGTATATGAAGGAGACCAGGTAGTGTGTGGGGAAGGACCTGGACTCCGTGCTCAGTCTCTAATCCGTGCTCAACAGATGTATGGCTGATTGTGGTTCACCGCAATCGCACATGGGGGAGTCGGCGAGGCTTAGTTGGTGTAACTTTTGTTTTAAGGGCCCATGCCCTGTGATCATTTGCGCCAAAGTGGCGGTAGGTCGAAAGTGCTTGAGCTTGGCAACTGTGTTAATGTTGGGTATATAAGGATTTGTCGCCCTGCCTGTTGCCTCTTCCCGCCATCTGCGCTGCCATATTTCATGAATTAGGCTTCTTATCGCCTTGTTAGGCGTGGGGTTGGTCCCGTAATGATATTGTTGGTCGTCAATCATGACCGTGAAATTGCCTTTCTTGAGGGCATATAATGCTGCTCTCTCCTGCACTACCAGGTCTAGTGGGACTCGTCCTGTGATAGTTTGCAGGGCTGCATTTAATGCAGTCCTATATGCGCCTATGAGAGCCAGAAGGGCGGTCATCTGAGTTTTATTCAGTTCCTTCTTAATTAGAGCCTTTTTGACTCTGCTACCCAAGCGGAGGAACAGTAGGTAATTATTGGGAGGAACGCTCCCTTATATATTGTATATAGTGCTTTTGATTTATAAGTTTTCGATTACCGGCAACACGCCGTAGCTTCATAAACAGCGCCTCGCCTTGCTGCAGACCTTCCGTACATGTCCGTTAAATCTGAGCTGCGGATCTAAAGTGACCTCAAGGTATTCTTGGTTTTGTACTGCTCTTAGCTTCATTCCTCGAATTGAGACGCCCGGCGGCTTGTCCTAAGACGGGAGTTTTCTGCCTGGCGCTGTTCGTATGTGATTAGTCATGACCATGAAGGTCGACTTTTCTGCCGACACGCGCAGTTTCGCCTCATCGCACCAGGCAGCCACATGTTCCAGGGCATCCCTAGCTTTGATTTCAACTTCCGCAGTGGACGCCCCGCGAAAATCGTGCGCGTAGGCGACCGCGCAGATGTTATTGGTTAGTGTTCTAAGTAGTTTGTCGATTATGATGTTCCGAAAGATTGGCCCAGATATGGACCCCTGTGAGAAGGTGTTCCACCCGCGTGCCAGCTTCTTCATAGTAGGCTACTCTGCCTTGAAAGAAACTTCTGTCAGTAGTATTTCTTCGTCAATCTGCCAGTGGTCTTTCATCTCCCGCCACAGGTATGGCCACCATGCGTTATCGAAGGCGCCTTCAATGTCCACGAACAAGGCGAGGATGTGTTTTGCATCTGAGCTTCTAATTATGTTTAGAAGTTCACCCACTGCAGCCTCCGTGGACCTGTTGGACCGAAACCCAAATTGGGATGTGGACAGGTCCCCTCTGACTCTCGCTTGTTCTTGCACTCTATGAATGAGCACTTTGTCCAGGGCCTTCCCGAGGACAGGTAATAGACATATTGGTCTGTAGGCCTATGGGTTTGACGCTGGTTTGTCCGTCTTCTTCTTAAGAAGTGCGACCTTCGCCATCTTCCAACTGCTGGGAAAGTAGTGGATTTTTAGGCACCAGTTGAACAGTTCTATGATCAAGTTTCTTATATACGGATATGCTTGTTGTGGCATCTCTACGTGCATGTTGTCCGCGCCGAGGGCCTTCTTCCTCCGAAGCGAGGCAATTACATGTTCGAGCTCGTCTCTAGTGATTGGAGTGTGTGGCGGCTTCTCTGCGTGTCTAATCATTTCAGCTCTCACTCTGATTTGGCTGTTTGTGTCTGTGCTTGGATCATCACTGGGAAGAAGAGCCTCAAGTAATCTTTGGCAGGAGACCTCCCAAGTGTACGCCGGAGCGCTTTGTACGGTGACGGCCGCCAGGGCTTGCATTACTCTCGCTTTTTCCGCTGCCATTTTATAAGGAACGCCCCACGGGTCAGACTCCTTGACTACCTTTACATATTTCTGCCAAGATTGCTTTTTTCAAATTCTTATCTGCTTTCTGAGGGCATTTCTATGCATCTTGAGGTTCTTTAGTGCATCTTCCGTTCCACTATCGCCTTTTCTGCGTAGGTTTTGATATGTCTTCGCAAGCTCCTGACGCACCGCACCGCCTCGGCCAGCCGCGCCGTCCACCAGGAGGCCGCTTTTTTTGATGGGGCCGGGTGGTATGGTCAGGTGGGCCGCGGCCATAAGCAAATCCATTAGGTTGGAAACTTGTTGGTCTATGTGATCTTTAGTCAACTCTGTAATTTCGTTAGTAAGTGTACGAGCTTTGTCTTGGACTAGCAGTTGGAAGCGGCTCCAGTTCGCATTCTTAGCCGGTATTTTTTCTCTTGTTGTTCCAGAGCCTCTTCCCGCAGTTACCATCGCGAGGTTGGGCCATGGAAAACGTGTTTGCTCTGTGGTCACTTTCTATTACGTCTTGGTGAATTATCCAGGCCCGCAGACAGGGCGCCGCTTCGTCATTTACCAGGGTGAGGTCTATGTTCGAACCTATCTCTTGATAAGTACAGTCGATTTAGTGTATCCTATGGAATGTTTGTAGCATTGAGGACTCGTTTACGTGATATAGACCAGTTCGTAAGCATAGATCAAGGATATAGTCTCCTCTATCATTTATAATTTCGTTAAACTACTCGGTGGCTTTAACGTTGGTGTCCGCGCCGATTATTACTTTGGTATCTTTAGGGTAGACCCCAAGGACTTTCTCCAGCTTGTCGGCGACAGGCTGTATTTCTTCTGACGGCGCAAAATACGACGAGACCGCCACTAGGGTGTTTCCACCGCGCTTTTTAATTTCACAGACCGGAAAATCTCGACTCAAAAGGCTATCGATTGCTAGTACCCGTACATCGGGGTTTGCAACAATTATTGCTGCTCTTGTGGGTGTGTCAGAGATATCTTCAACGATGTGTAGGGAGCGGGATGTGCAATTTTCTCTCCAGTTGATAGTGTATGGCTCTTGTCCCAGAATAACATCTGCCGGGTTTGGATTTTCTAGGAGCTTTTCAAGGATCGCCATTGCTGCTCTACCTCTTCCTGTATTAACTTGAAGAAACTTAGTTTCCTTAGTTCGTGATATCTCAATTTCTATAGCTCTTTTTAGTTCTGGGCAGTTCTCGCTGAACGCCGAGTGTCCTGCCTGCTTCCTGTTTGCTCGTATGCAGCTGACGCATTTGTTTTGCGCCCCTTCGGCGCATTCCCCTTCGTGGGTCTCGGCGCATCGGCCGCAGACATTTTCTTCTTGACAGTGAGCCTTCCTATGTCCGAACCTTAGACATTTCAGGTATCTCATTGCCGCGATATGTGTCGCAGACTTAGGATGTCATATCCCCGTATATACGGCTCTGTGTCTCGGTGAGACGCGCAGCACCCAGCTGCGGTACCGTTTGACTTCTCTATCGACCCATTTTATGTGGGACTTTAATTTCGTCTAGCTCCTTTTCGGAGACATCACCATTATTGTTGTCACTGACCGTTCAATTTTCGTCTTGTCTGCTGGGATGCCGTGGACAATGATTTTGGCTAAGTATTTCGTACTGACCCTCTCTTCGAGAATTTTGGAAGGTTTTATTGCTTCTTTAATTTTGGTATTTGTACTCTGGTCACCGGTTTCTATGAGAAAGGTGCCGGTTTTCTGCACATAAAAGGTCCGTTTAATTTTGGGGTGTGTCCCGCACGTTAATTTATTTAACTCCATTATCTTTTTATCATTTTTTGACGTAAATAAATAAATAAATAAATAAATAAATCTCTTTTTGATTCAGTTCCGTCCCCTTTCTGGGGCGAATTGCGACAGTATTATCTGCGTGTGCAAGCTCAGGCGGCGGGGCTTTTTGACGTCGGACGTAGTCCTCAGCTCTTGGCGGTCCGCCGTTTGTGGCCACATTTGCAACGGTTCGATTGGTGAATATCATCATGTTAAGCTTCTGTTTCATGGTTCCAACTCGTTCGCGGATGGTGTCGCGTACGTGCATAGTGATGTCGGGTGCGTGCATAGTGATGGAGCAATTTTTAATCGCCTCTTGAACATCTTCGATTGAGTATCTTATTGATTCTTGGATGGTGTCCTTAACGGGCTCTTGAAGGGTCTCTGTGAGATCCTCTACTTTCTCACTAGTTGCGGCTTTAACAGCCTTCTTCATATCTTTCCGCGCTGCTTTATTAGCTTTCTCATTGAGGCAGCTGGTGGTGATGGAGTCTTCGATGTATTCAAGAGCTTCTTGAATATCTGTCTTGTCTTGTGCTGCCAGTTTGACCTTGCTCCAGAGGGTAGCAAGTGCTGCGCAACATTTGTCCAATGCCTTTTTAGGCAGCATTCTTCTTCTATCGCCTCATTATCAATCTCATAATCCCCTCTCTGCCGGCTCATTTTGGAGCCGTTGCCCAGCCCTGGACCTCGTGGAGGTGGGGCAGCCGCAATTCAACGAGTTCTTTCTCTTTCCGTTTCAGCAATACCAACGGGGTTTCGGATAGGATCTCGCCCTCAGAGTCCATCAGTCACTGGGTAAGCAGAAAATCGCCTGGGGGTTATCCCCCGGAATAATAGACTCGACCGGGGGCTCGCTCTGCACGCTGGTAGGTACGACAAATACACAATAGAAAGCTGCGGCACCAGGGCCGCTTCCAGAGGGAAAGACAAAAACATCTTTCGTGAGAAAATCTTTGGAAGGACAAACAGTTGAAGAGTTGAACGGCTTTTGTAGAAGCTCGCAAGATCCCGTCTGGTACCAGAGACACTGTAAAGTGTCAACATTCCGAGAATTAAAAGTTTTCCAAATGAATGAGCGATAGAATAGCATTATTTAAAAAGAAAGTGACCGAACACAGTTTCGCGGTTATTCGCCTCGCCTCGCGCGAGTAAAACACCGTTAAGATGCTGCACGTATGCTACCGACTATCAATTTAATTATGTAGGGTTGGTATTGCAAACTCAGCTGAGAAGCATAGCCGCGCAAACGCGTCCCCATTGTTGAGATTTCGAAGAAATACAACGAATATATGACGCCACGAAGGGTAATTGTTAGAGAACCTTGCAGCCGTGCGTTTACACAAAAGATCGCCTCGTCAGTTAAAATCCATGGTAATTCCCATCTGGGCGGTATTGAAGACATTAAATTTTGACTAGTGGTAGCAGTGTGTGTGTTTTGAGAGCGTACGAGGTGATTGACGAACTGAAAGTGTATGTCGCACGAAACGACAGAAAAACAATTCGTCAGAAAACAATCTTCTGTTCGTCCAATGAAACATTGACAGCAAGGTAAAATTGGCAAACTTCTTCCATCATCAATATTTATCACGCTGAGATAAACTAATAGTTCTCGAATAATCGTCTTTCAGCATTTCCCCTTGTGGCAAGCTACGAAGCGGGTAGGCACGCTTTGCGAGCAACCCAATCCATCATTCTGTTCTCCCAAACAATTGACTGAAGCTATTGTGCAGCGTGAACAATGATGACGCAGGAGAAAAAGATGATGAAGATCAAAAAGATGGTAATGAAGATGTTGAATATAACGACTGGGAATATCGGGAATTATATTCTAAGTAGACTAGTGCAACCCATTTAACCAGAGCTATTTAGTAGTGTTTCTACTTACACCATGAAACACTACTAAATACTCCACATTTAATAATTTGTGTTGTAAGCTTTTTTAAGTAGTACCTCTCACCAAAATATGTAATCTTGCATAGATATACTAATTAACTAATTTTAAATAAATTTTAGCAATGAAATAATTTTGCCCACCTTTTTAAACACAATACCCCTATGAGTGGCGTCCGTTTTTACATTGCTTATGGGCAGGTACGAGAAGCAGATGCTTGCCGAGCACTATAAAATGGTGCGGGTTAAGTTCCCCGAGTGACTTTCCCGTAATGCTGCTAACGCGTTCATCTAGGCTTCTAACGATGACGGGGGAGAGACGTCCAAGAACTAAGTTTCGAATGCGATATTGGGACACGGACGCTTCCTTAAAAATTTGTTGACTAGTCGTGATGGCCATTTGCGCCGGTTTGCAAACGCGGACCTCTCCCACGATGCTGTTTGTGTTGGTCAGGCGTGTCCATCTTGCGAGACTTCAAGAGCCACAACAAATACCTTTAATATGGTTGTGGGTCAAATTTGCATTACTCGGACGACCCACACGTGACTTCCCTGTTTTGTTGATCTCGGAAGTTTGTTGGCTACCCTGACTCGGGGAGGGGGAGGAATGGAACCATGCGTGATATCAGGCTGTACCATGCCTAACGCAGGGAAACAATAGAAAAAATCAACAGCCTATTTTTACATTAAGGGGTGTTGACCCCCACAGCGCGCTAGGCGCGAAATGTTCTCTCCGACATGGATGCAAGGAACGTACACTTTCGTCTAATAACTTTTCGAGGGTCACAATAAATGGCACTGCGGGCTGCCAGTTGGACAACTGTGGTGTAGGTGGTGGTGTGTGTACACGCAGAAACTTGCACTGCGGAGGCGCGCGAGTGGGAGTACCTATTGGGTGCACCAGTTGCAAAACACATTTTGAAATCCTTCTTCCGGTCTCGCCCTCCTCCCCCGGCAAGCATCTCGCCGCCTAAATCTTGAGTGGCTCTCCCCAGACTCTCCCGACGGCCTTCCACGCCTGCGACTACAAGAAAAGAGGTCATCTGATGGCTCCCGCCTCGCCCACGGGTGCGGCGAGACGGGGAGCTGCAGGTATAGAAAGATTACTATAAGAAGGGACTGCGTTGACAGCTACTGCTTGGACTCTGCTGGCAACATAAATACACGTTTATGTCCATGCGCTCATTTAGTCAGTGCGTTCGTTTACAGTTAGCTCGTTTATAAATAGCTTCTTCTATATCCCGGGCAATGCCATCGCCCTGTGTGACTTTCATTTATTTCCCGACATGTCAAAGTGGTCCTTCCTTAGAGTAACTCCTCTATAGGTGCACCGACTTCTCTGGATACCGAAGTAGATGAAGGCGACTACCCAGTTGACGGCTACGCGGAGTCTGAGTGGCTGGAGGTCGCGTCTGCCGAGGAGGACCCAGACGGCTTCTCCGCACTTGTGGTCCCCCGCTATTGCCTTCGCGCTGATCACCTTTCCGGAGGGCCCTGTGGCTGCTGTTGGCAGCTGCCTAGCTCCCACTGCCCGCTACCCAGCTCCCACACAGGGTTGCTACCCTCTGCCGGGTCCCCGGAACCACCGAAAGAAGACCAAATCTCGTCCTCCACCCATGGCCACCCCTGCGACAATGAGTTGCAGCTGGGGAGTTAGTGGAGGCCAGCCTCGAGGACGGCCACAGACGACACAACTGCACAACGGTGGGTTCCTATGCCGCCGCGGACGCAATGACCACTGACGAGGACTCGCCAGGAGGCGCCGTGATCACGTCCAAATTCCGGATACAGCTAGTGCGCCGCCTATGGAGCTTATACCAGGCGTCCGTACACAGTGTCGGATCCAAGGGGGGGGCATGCCCCTGCCTAAAAGGCCTAGTTTTCGTTTGTTATCTTCATTTATTTGGCAAAATTGATTGAAATATTTAATAGAATTACGAAGTTATTTCAACAATCTGATTGAATAGTATCATGTATACACTACAAAAAGAATATACAATATAAAAAATATGTTTATTATTTAACAAAAATCTATGATCCCCTCCCTCCAAAATGATCGCCTGGATCCGCCCCCTGACCGTACGGCGTTTAAAACGTGATTTCGGACTTCCAGGCATATCTGCCTCGGCCTTGGAGAGCCAAAGTAGGACTTCTCCTTACTTCCTCCGGCCATGAACACGAGGCGTCTGCATCTGCAAGTTCTTGAACGCCCCTCACCTGAACTGCTCTTAACAATTCAAGTCAGCTGAACAGTACATACGTTTTGCCGCTCAGGCTTCCTGCATGGTGATTTCCGCACACGACACAATTGCACGCGTATCGGGGCTTACTCCGGTTATGACAGCTGCGACACAATCGAGAACTCGAGCAAGTCAATGATGCTGCGGTCGCGGTGTGTGTGGAGCGTCCTGTACGAAAACCAGGTCGTTGCACAGGGAGGACTCCTAACCGCGTGGTCAGTAAGGACCACACCGCGATGGTTGTTGAGACCGCTGTCACCGTTGCGTATAGAGGTCTCAGATGATTAGAGTAACACATACAGTAGGCTTCCGATGTCTCCGGCTTTGTGACGTCATGCCATTTCGCTGTGTCAGTCGCAGAGCGAAGGAGAGGGGGTAGAGTGGGGATACAGAAAGGAAGCGACGGTAGGGAGTGGGGGAAGAGATGGACACTACTATTGAGTTAAAGACATTCACCTTACCTAATCATTGTCCTCCGATGAACTATCGCTATTTTCAGTGTCTTCACACTCGATATCCGAGTCCATATTTATAACAATACTGTCTATAATATCTGGCAGTATACCGTCCCTTTCCCAGTATTCACTTTCAAGTTTCACGACATGAGCGCAGTAACCCTTCCAGTCTTCAATAGTAACTTGAGTGATAGCCCAGTTCGTAAGCTCTAACAATTTTGTTGTCGACATGTTCCCAGATACATTTCTTTCCTTTATAAGTTTCTTAATTTTTGCCTTTGCCATTTCAATGGGATTCAGTTCACACATGTGAACAGAGTGACCCCTACTGGTAAACAGCTCATCAAGTTTGTATGTCTTGTTCTGAGGTTTTAGTTGCAGAACTAGTTGGAATAACTTAGGCTTCCTCAGGTTTTCATTAACATGCATTCCTTTTGTATTCAACCATTGAATCATGTCGCGCTTTAATGCATATGCAGTTGGGGTTTTATTGGCTAACACACTATGATATGGAGCATTATCAAGAACAAGTACTGCCTTAGAGGCAGTTTTTGTAATAATTTTTCTGTCACCCACTTTTCAAAATTTTCTTGTTTCATCTGACCATGATAGTCGCCTGATGCAGAACCAGCTTTGAAAATTAGTTCTGCGCCATTAATGAAACCATTGTTTCCGCCAGTATGAACTACAGTTAGTCTAACTGATGCGCTTATATTTGCTGTTACACCTATTATATATCATGCTGCCAGCACTTTGTAACTACTAAGTTGTTGTCAATCCATGTTTCGTCAATATACACTATTTCTCGGCCTTCCTCCCTTAACTTTCTCATTTGCACGAGATACCTTGCTCTCCAATCAACGATGTTTGCTCTCTCGACCAACACTTTTCGTTTTGAATTACAGTTCTTCCATCTGAATCCCATCTGCTTCATCAACCTCCATAGTGACTTTTCTCCCCAAAGAAAATTAATCTTTTCTTTTATTATTGGCAGTATTTTTGATACCGTAGGCACTTGCTTTTCACGGACATAAAAATTGAAGACAGCATTTCTGATAACGCACATGTCAAATTCATCGATTTTCACGGCGTTGTGACGAGTCACTGTTCTTTTCTTACCAGGTGAAATTAGTCGTCTGTCAGCACTTGCTTCATTTCGTGTAGTATTTTCTTTACGAATTGTTTTAATACTAGTTACTCCAACACCCGTGTATGCCGCTGCTCTTTCCGTGGATTTTGTCAGAGGAACCAGCAGATGATTTTGTCTCTTTTCTTTATCACACGCCTCAATTACACTCGCTATGATCTCCCTACCTTCACTGTGAATTGTCGAATTCGATTTCCGCTTCGCCATTTCGCATGTAACATTCGCGCACTCTGAATCAAAACTGAGCTGATGTTTGCGAAATCAATGCATTGACCAAGCACGCGCTGGCCCTTTCCTACAGCCCATGTGTGACTCGGACGTCTGTCAAACAAATCCTACAGCCCATCACCTTATCGCGATCCCTCTACCCCGCGAAGAAACTTAGACCCCTCTCACAGGGCCGGAGAACTCGGAACCGAACTGTAGATATACCTGCAAGCAAAGATATTGTGCCGACCAGCGGCGGTTCGTGGCATTGTTGCAGTGTGGCACATCAACCAGAAATGTCAGCCAATATCTGTTGACACGTAAACATTAAAAAGAAATCACTTTAATAACGTGCGAGTGATCGATCTTCGAATGAACTTTTTATGTACAAGCGTTAACAGACGGAGAGAGGCCCCAGCGACCGTCCGAGAGCTGACGTCATTAACGGAGTGGTTTCAGCTACAACCGGATGCCCAGCCGTACAATACAAGTCGAACTTCTTCTTAGTATTATCTCATACTCGTTCTACGGAGTTGCAAATGATTTCCAGCACGTGGAGCAGCACCTCTCAAGACCGTGATGATTTTCAGCCATTGAGGTATATGAAATTAAGAAAATAGATGGCACAGCTGCGTATGCTGGTATGCCTCATCGACGTGTTCTGTGTGAGCTGTTTTGAGGATGCAATGAATTACGAAGTTTAGAAGTAGTCAAACGTCATTTATTACGTGTTTACACAAAGTATTAAAGGTGAAAATACTCAAAATATTAATTTATCCATATAAAATTCCCCGAAATATGTAATAACATTTGTTTTGACGAAAATATTTATTTTTATGCAACTTAATCAAAATATTTATATTTTAGTTGTGCAATTTGGTACACGAAAACCATTGGGCAATTATTGACTATCCACCGAACTTCAACCGCTGAAGATTAAAGGGGAAAAATATGATTTTATCTGAAAGTCTGAGCCTTAGGAATGATGTATGTCTGCGACAACCTGGTTCGTGCGGCACCAGCCGCCATTGGCGCCGACACTATCGCGCTGCGGTGATTTGTCGTAGTGGGGGATTTCGGTGAGTGATGTGTGGAGACAGGGCGCTGCCATGAAGAGATTTTCTTCCGATGATAAACAAAAAACAGAGAAAGAATTATCGCCGAGGCAATTTTGGGCAGCGCTACTTCCACCACATCGCGCGAGATGACCCTGTACCCTAAAGGTACAGGGTCAATCTCCCCACCTGCGGTTTGGTGGGCAGCGGATGGTCCCCGCCCCCTCGACTGAAACGGATTACAGTGCCGGCAGAGTATAAGCGACTCTGGCTGTTCAGTGCGCTGTGCTACACATTACATCACACATGGCCAACTTACATCACAGAAAAATTAAATCCCAAAAGACGAATACTTACTGACAGTCTATTACACGTCTTGATTTTATGTTCATAATTTTCGCAAAATCCGAACCATATCTAATCCGCGACTTCGTGTAAGTCAGATGAGCGGCAACTCTGAACCCTGGCTGTAAGAAAGTAAACAATTCATCGCAAGCTGAATTCTTCAGAACAGGTCACATGACGTACCACAGCACGTGGCGAGAGAACTGTCGGAGTCGCTTATATGCTGTAGGTACTGTAGTCAAAACGCCCCAGAGAGAAGCACCCCCGACCACAGAGTCGCCACCCACAGTGCCTGTGAGAAAACAACAGTGCGTGTTTCGTAGTGTTTAGCGAAAACCAAGTATATGTTTCTTAGTGTATGGCGTAAAGTGTATATACGAGTAGCTTAGTTTACTAGTAGTGTTTAAGAGCCATGAAGATATTTTTAAAATTCCAGAAACTGATGTCAATATAGTGTTATGTGTGTCCTCTCCCGCTTTGTTCCAGACGGAGACTGATGATAATAGCAACAACAGTTTATTTAGAGTGTAATATAAGCTACGATAGTAAATAATATACGTTTAGTACCCCCTCTCCCAATTTCATGTAAACCCAAAATAAAGAAAATAAAGAAATATCTCTCTTTGGGCTGAATCTTCTCTAATAAAAGCACTTCACCTGGCAAGGTATTCTCCTGAATCTTGTCGGAAAACATGCGCTCGGTAGCGAGCGAAACATATCTTTTCAATAGTTGACTTTCGCTGTGTATCAAGCTGATACACAATGCGTCCCTTGTACCTGGCCACGTGTATAAATCTAATACACAACTTCAGGGCCGCGTGCAAACATTTGATACACAGCTCTAACTTGGCACAAGAATTTGTCAATTTAGCTCTGGCAGTCAAAGTGCTAGGCAGTGTCCTGCTCAAGAAACCCCACACAACACATAGAGTTTTTACTTTGACAAAATAAATCATATCTAGCCCTCCTCCCCACCTCTCAGTTCTCATCCATTCTCCGACCCTTCTTCAGACGCTCTTCATTATCCCCTAAACCTAATCCTTATACTGCCTCTTCCATTATTCATTTCTCTCTACTTATCATCTCACCCCATCACTGTTGTATCACGATTCTTCCTCCGACCAAGCACTTATGGTAAAAATGTTATCAATAAATAGCAACTACAGTCAGAAGCAGCTGAACAATAACCGTGTAGCTATGTGCAAAAGATTCACATATGTATCATAATGTTCAATCTCTCTCAAATAATATTGAATTTATCGAGGCAGCATTACAGTGCAATCTAAGTGTAATTTTGAACCAAACATTCTCCAAATTCCTAGTTTTTGCAGAGCGAGGAAATCAAATAAGGGCCCAGCAAATGCAGGTTCCTGTATTTACTTTAGAATTGATATTGATTCTATCTTGTCAGAATTCAATATTGTGAAACGGGTGCCCACGTTCGTCCCTCACGCCCACGCAACGTGCAAACGACGCGTCGTTTGCATCGTTTTTTGCGTCGGATAGATGAAAGAGTTCCTGTTCGATACCTTTACCGGACAACTTGTTCACCGTTTTCGATCTATCGAGTGCTTGTTTCAGTCGACCCCGAGAAGCGCGGCGAACTAAGCTCTTGCCCACGCCAGAAATCCAATCGCCCTCTCATTCGAGCACGTGGTGATGTTTAGATTATAATATTACATTATAAACACTGCAAGGGTCCCCTGGTTCCGTAATATCCGAGTGTGGCCCGAGGTCGAACGTGTCAACACAGCCCTCGCCCTCCGGCTTCTGTTTCTCGTCACAGCGCGCTGCCGCGGCCGCGCAGAAGAACGTTCTCTTTCTTCTCGTTTCTAGAGTTGCAAATAGTCGCAGATGAAACCTACACGAACGTGTTTACTGATGTTTCTTGTATTATTACAGCAAGTTTAATGACATACATACGCGTACATTTGTTTGTAAGTCAAGAAACGCAAATGTAATTTTGCTTCTAGCAGGCATGATTTCAATAATTTATTTACAACTAATGTGAAAGTGAAAAATATGTTTTTGTAAGAAACGTACTTATAAAGTATTGAAGAGTAACTAGGAAAAAAACTAATTTCATAACTTTAATAGTAATCGAGAAATGTGCATTTCAAAATGGGATGAATTTATGACCGTCTGGGTGCTTATAAATCTCTCATTTTTGCGCGCGTTGTACACAATAATGGACAAGAAAATATCAAAATATGGTATAATACATAAAGCATTGATCATTTTTCGGTTCATATTGCTTGAATGAAACACATCTGACAATTTTGAAAAATTGATTGTTGTCCGCTTTTTCGCCTTTCAAACCACCGTGCGACGGCTGTAGACGTGGTGAGCAAGCGTGGCGCCATTCAAAAGGGGCGCGTCTCCAATGCCCGCGGCATGGCGCGAGCCAGGTGACGTATCAGCGGTCACACTGGGAAAGGGAGATGACATGCCGCCCTACGAGGAGGGCGGACACATAAAGACGGCGGGCGATCGAACATTCCTTCTTTTGGTTCCGATCGCCGTTCGAGCAGCAACTTCGACCTAAAAAATCAGCGACAGATTAAGTATGCGTTTTTGGACGTCAGAGAGTCGTATAGATAGTCACGAAGTTTTTAGAATTTTGCCAGAAGAGAATTTGTCGTCTGTCGAAGACGGGAGCAAGTGATACAAATTAAATAGTTAAAAATGATTCAGTGGTCAACAAAGAAGGGACGGTAATTTGCATGGTGAAGGCGCGGTTACTTTCGATTAGAGGCGCTGAGTAGACTGTGATATCTAGTGCGACGCGTACGCCCGAAGTAAGCAAATACGCAATTATTCAATCAGTTGCGACGTGTAAGTGACATTCGCACGCGGGTGTGAGCGAGACGACGGGGCAAGAAAGAAGCAGACGAGGTCGTGAGGCGCCGTGAGAGGAAGAGGGAAAGAGACGGGAGTGGCGAAGGCGCCTAGGAATTGCCAGATGAGGACATGAGGTGAAACGACACGCGCCGCAGCCGAGTGCAGCTGGCAACATCAGGGCCCTTCTAAACGCCGGCGCACAACCGCCACCATGCGACGCCGTAACTCCGAGGTCGACATCGGGGCGCGCAGCGGGCGAGAGCAGCGAAGGTGACGGCGAACAGCGCAAAAGCGCTGAAATATAGGTCAACGCGACCGAGGAGAACTTTCAAAGGGAACGTTGATAGAGGGAGATAAAATAGTGCACGGAGCTAGCAGAGAAACTAAAAATTTCTACTATTTTAAGTAATTTGCCAATAGAATTTTTATAAAATTGTGTTTGGTTCATGTTATTCACAGTGACGATACATTATTTGAGAGTATTATGTAATTGTTCACAAGTTGATGTTAAATTTGTTTTGAGGCTAAATGTCGCAAATCTGAACTCGGCGTCACTGTGCAGGTTAAACAGAAATTGGGGTAAATTTCAGGTGTGAACTGATCGATGGGAATTTCCAGGTTAAATATGCGAAAGAAATGAATGAAGGTTTTATGCTTTAATAGAGAAACGTACCATTGATTCTTGTTGTTCTGTGTATTTTTTATGTGTGTTCAGTGTAACCATTTAAAAGGGTTTCAGAATATTAAACCCAGTTTAATCGATTTATGTGTACTTGTTTGGATTTCCTCTCGACACCCAAAAAGATCTCACTACCCTGAGGTATTTCACAGCTCGCAAGAGTATGATATATGCGAATTCCCGACAGGCGCCTAGGAATTGCTGGGCGGGGATGTTCGTCAGACTATATATACGGTTAAAAATGTTTTTGAAATACAAGTCTTACATCTTACGACGCTCAAAATTATCCTACTTTGCATCTACAGACCTCCCACAAAGCGAGTTAGAGATTGCTTCACATTTTTTAGAAAATCTAGAGATCACTCTCAACAAAATTAGTAATCACTCTGTTGGATCTATTGTGGAAATTTCAGCATTGATTTTCTGAGAGAATCTCGGAATAACAGCCGTTTCTCAATTTATTACATTCTTTTATTTATATTACAGAGAATATACCTACAGGAGAACAGTTAATTACAAAAAGCGATAGTTCAAATCATAATTAACAAATCTACGAGATTTGAAATAATAACGAATGGTCTAGGTTACATTGTCCAAGACGCACAAAATCTTACAATTACCAGTATCTTTTCCACTGACACATTAAATAATACATGCATGTGTACATTATTTACTAAAGGTAAAATAATATTATTTATGGACTACTTGTTGCAGGAAACATGGATCGCAGTTTATAGCGTCGACACAAACAAAAAATATAATTTATTTTTCTCAAAGCTTTCATTTCCCTTAAACGCGTGCTTTCCTCTTAAAAAGAGAAAATAAACATTGCAAAAAAATAATAGATCAGTGATTCCCGGCGCGTCAACTTCTAAGTTCATTAGTCCTGTCAGTGTAGTCAGTGTTTTCATCGCGGGAGGTGACGGTTATCTTCCCCCGCTGGCTGGCGAGATCCGACACCGACCTATTGTCGGAATAATATTTCTGTCAACTTGACAGCTGGCGGTGGGATAGAACGATATTGACACATACTCAAGCGGCAGCCACTTGGTCGTTCTTACCATGCAGCTATTCCTAGCTCCATGGTTCTCACTGCAGATCAAAATCGTAGCAGCAGTAGCAAGAAACAAGTCTCAATAAGTGCAAACAAGAGACACACAAGAGCGCACACACGATGTATAACCAAAAAGTAATAGCGCTCATCAATTTTCAGTTGCTTCACGCTGTAAGATTTCACTATTTCTAAGCATCGGCAAATCTCAAGGCCAGAACCTTTGTAAGCCGCATGCTGTCAGGTAGACAGAAATATTATTCGGACAATACGTCGTCTTGCAGGGATTTTCCTCAACCAGGTATCTCCTACTATCGGGGCACCGCCGGGCCGTAGCCGGGATGAAGTTCTAAGCTCCCGACTAGTTTCGAAAGAAGTGTAATATTGTGTGGACTGTACTATGTAAGAGTGGGTCAATGACTCCCATCTCGATCAGGTTTTTCGTCCAGTTTCCCGCATCCTTTGAGCAAATACTGAGATGGCCTCTTGTTTTGCTTCTGGACATAAATGTAACTTTATTAATTGTGCTCGTTTTCTAGAATTCAGTGGAAAATATTCATATTATCGTTCTCCATTTTGTCGCGGTAGGAAATATTATTCCTCGACGATGGACATGATGAAGGATAACAGCCCAAATTTATTGCTGATTTACCCTTAAAAATAGATTTTATTACATCGGAGCGAATACTTTTGTTAACAATGCTCGAAAAAACATCGCTCATTTTTTCTGTATTCAAAATTCAAGTAGTATATGACAAAGGGTACGATCTTTTCCAAATTAAAGAATCCCCTGTCCATCTAGCTCTAGTTGAAGTTTGACATTTTGAAAAACATTCTTTAAAATTTGGGGGTACTTTACATGAAGATCCCCGGACATTTTCAACATTTGCTCAAAAACGGATCCAAATTTTTCTTTAAATTTCTTGTAAGAATAGACTAAAATTACTATTGTAGTCTAGACTAAAATTACTATTTTAGTCTATTCTAAGTCTATTCTAGACTATTAATAAATTATCTTTCGATTATATTGCTTTTAAACGTTTTTTACTTAGAGAACTTAAGTTTCGTGCCTAAAATCACTAGTCACAACACTCGAATTAACCTATATTATTGTGCTCGTTTTCTAGAATTCAGTGGAAAATATTCATATTATCGTTCTCCATTTTGTCGCGGTAGGAAATATTATTCCTCGATGATGGACATGATGAAGGATAACAGCCCAAATTTATTGCTGATTTACCCTTAAAAATAGATTTTATTACATCGGAGCGAATACTTTTGTTAACAATGCTCGAAAAAACATCGCTCATTTTTTCTGTATTCAAAATTCAAGTAGTATATGACAAAGGGTACGATCTTTTCCAAATTAAAGAATCCCCTGTCCATCTGGCTCTAGTTGAAGTTTGACATTTTGAAAAACATTCTTTAAAATTTGGGGGTACTTTACATGAAGATCCCCGGACATTTTCAACATTTTCTCAAAAACAGATCCAAATTTTTTCTTCAAATTTCTTGTAAGAATAGACTAAAATACACTTATAAAGGTGGCATAGATCCGACTTTCACGGTTAACTCTGAATTTTCGAAAATTGCAAAAATTTGAATTTTTTTAGTCTTCGTACAACTATAAAATTGAAGATAGAGATTTTTCCTTCAAATGAAATTTTTTGTCCACAAATAATTCTTTCCTAAAGGTCATGCACATTGTTTTGAAAGTGTTAGTAGTTTTCGTGCAATAGTGCGTGCAATATTTGCAATTTTAAAAAATTACGAAAGCAAGATTTTCTCAAGAATGGCTCCAAATTTTTTCTTTAACTTTTGGTAGGGATAGTACGAAACGAATCCTAAACGATGACATAAACGCCTTATTGATATATTCTTTTGTTTTTTCAAAAATTACAAAAATGTAATTTTTTGACATGTCTCTCACGTCGGTAATATTTAAATTAGAGACAATTTCTTCACATTATTAGATTTACGAGTACACGAGTAACCGAAAACTATTGAGTATTCGAGAAACCTTGTTAAACATTATTTAAACAACATGTACTCATAATTACAATAACGTGAAGAAATCGCAAATAGTGCAATTATTACCGTCAAGTCAAAAAAATTAAATTTTTGTAATTTTTGAAAAAAAAACAAAAGAATATATTTATATGCCGTTTATGTCATCGAATAGGGTTTGTTTGGTACTAACACTACCAAAAATGTTAAGAATAAAATTTTGAGCCGTTTTTGAGAAAATCTTGTTGTTTTTTGTTTTTTTTTGAAATTGTAAATATTGCACGCTGTATTGCGAGAAAACTGCTAAAATTTTCAAAAGGATGTACATGACCTTAATGAAAGAACTACTTACGAACAAGAAATTTCATTTAAAGGAAAATATGTGTTTTCAATTTTGATGTTGTGGAGAGACGCCGAAAAAATTCAAACTTTTGGAATTTTCGAAAATTCAGAATTAACCGTGAAAATCCGACCTATGCCACCTTTATAAATATATTTGACTCAATTCTTACAAGAAATTTATGAAAAACTTTGGAGTGGTTTTTGAGAAAATTTTGAAAATGTCCGGGGCCTTAATGTAAAGTACCCCCAAATTTTAAAGAATATTTTTCAAAATTTTGAAGCTTCAACTAGTGCCAGATGGGCAAGGGTTTCTTCAATTTGGAAAAGATCGTACGTATAGTTTAGGAGCTAGTAGTGATCACAGGCGGACGGACGGATAGACAGACGGACGTTTTGCTTTCAATTGTTTTTTCGGCATCAAGGACCCAAAAAACTGGGATTCTGGCCACACATGTGTTAGAGGATTTTTTCTCTTAATTTAGCAACTGGATTTATCCACTTTCTTGTTTCCAGGTTCCGGTAATGAATTTTTTGATGTCGAAAATTGTTTTTGTGTAGCATTACATAACTTTTGCTATACTACGTATATACGTACGTATACGAGAAAGAAGAAATGGTTTGCACTGTTCTTACAGCATTATACATACATTTTCCAATAATAGGCTACTATAAAGAATTGTATTGAGAAAGTAAAAATTAAATATTTTCTGAGATATTTTGAAGATGCTCATGTGTTAATTAAATTAGAAATGTGTCAAAAATATGAATGTACTTTTCCGGAACGAAGGTTGTTTCCTGTCACCTTCGAATATTAACGCCACTTTAATCAACACTGAACAAACGGATAGAATATATAGAAACATAATTATTCGATCAATTGCTTTAAATTGTACAAAATCTGAATTCGATTATTATTCTCTAGTTATGTTAATTTTGTTTTGAATTGTAAGAAATCACCTTTCCAAAATAATTCAGTTTCTTAAAAATAAGAACGATAACTCGTAGGATTGCG
This sequence comes from Teleogryllus occipitalis, assembly GCA_011170035.1. Classification (NCBI taxonomy): domain Eukaryota; kingdom Metazoa; phylum Arthropoda; class Insecta; order Orthoptera; family Gryllidae; genus Teleogryllus; species Teleogryllus occipitalis. The sequence goes on from BLKR01000027.1 coordinate 1,043,540, forward strand.
TCATTCGGCATATCAGTAGGGTGTCGCAACTTTTTCTTCTCCTAAATTAAAATATATTTTTTACCACTCGTATCGTAAATACCTGTTTTGATTGTAAATAACTTAATTACACACTCTTGCTCCTCGTACAAAACTGTGCTTATACGATGTTACGAACAGATATTCATATTTAGAGCTCTTGTACGATAAGTTTACCAACTTTACATTTCAAATGTCAAACTCGTTTCAGTTCTCATTGCAATTGATCTTTTTGTACATTAATATGAGTGATATTATAACATTATATTAAACAAGTAAGAAATAAATTAATATAATTTTGGGACGACATTTAATAGCGCCTTTAATGTGTAAATAAGGTATACTGAAATTCATTATTTGATTTGGTAGGGCTGTTATGTTTGTAGAATTTGTGGACACTTTTCAATTACAAGTTTTAAGGGCCGACGTAAGGTTTTTATGGCTGAATACCCATTTGGTGATAAGATTATTACTCTGTGTAGAGAACAGTGTAATTTTCAGTAACATATATTCGTGTGTGTTTTTAATTTTTTTTTAAGTTGCTGGTGAAGATTGACTCGACGAGTGTCACGAGTGTCTGAGTCGTATCCAATCGTATGTGGTGTCGCAGTTGTTCAAAGCTACTCGAAGTCAAACTTGTATGAAGTGTGAAGTTATTACTTGTATACGAGACAAACGATACTTTGTCATGTAAAATATATTATCGCTTTAAACTCTTTTTCTTAAATGCAACGTTTATTAGTATTAGTTATCAACCGTGTGCTATTACATCATCAGAAATATCACAGCGGATAAACAATACAGTCATGGTATTTGAATCAGTAGTGGCTGATATTTTGAACATTTATATCGGTGACTATGTAGAAAATTTGGACAGGTCACAACTAAAAATTGGAATATGGGGAGGTACGTGTGAAATTATGATTTATTTGCCCCTCTTTTGCAGTAGCATCAGAATTGTAACTAATATTGTTCATATCATTCTTAAACGTTTTAGAAATAGGAAATAAAAATATAATGTATATATAATTTTAGGGTGTGTATTGTTTCTTTTATTTTGCATGGGTAATTAATGTGGACATTATTTACAGGTGACGTTGTTTTACAAGATCTTGTTCTTAAGGCAAGTGTTTTGGATGGACTTGATTTACCTGTAAAGTGTACATTTGGGCACTTAGGTATGAATAAGCAATATAATGTTTTCCTTTTTTTGTTTAATGTAATATAAATAAGTTGATTGGTATAAAAGTATATAAACGCAATATATGTAATACTTGTATATTATAATGCTAAAGAATTTGTCTAGTGTTAATTGATAATATTGTTTCAATTATGTGATGAATAAGATGTTGTTATTAAAGTCCAGTCATTACTAGTAGAAATGTGAGTAAATGAAAGTTGAGAGAGGATGTATTTTGTTATTTCTTAATTATTTTGAACTACTGCATTTTTTTATTTCCCCTAAGCTTTTTATTAGTGATAATGTGCCAAGTTAGATAAGGGACGATGCTTTCAACAAGTGGTACTTGTTTCAGGACGGCTAGTTTTAAAAATTCCATGGAAGAATTTGTACAGTGCCCCTGTTATAGCAACAGTCGAGCGTCTTTTCCTTTTGGCAGTACCAGAACCAGAACCAGAATGTCATGACCAGTCTGGTCAGAAAGCAAAACAAGCATTATTGCAAAGATTAGAAGTCGCTCGCTGTCTGAAGAAAGAAGCAGGTCTAGTTAATTTTATATTTGAAGATGAGCTTCCTCTTTGGTATTGTAACTCGTGTCTTAATGAAATGCAAAAATATTTTCAACAGATAAGGCAGATTCTTCAGATACTTTTGTAGAGAAGCTAGCTACACAAATAATAAAGAATATTCAAATTAAGATTCAAGATATACATATTCGATATGAAGATTCAGTTACTAATCCAAAATGCCCGTTTTCTATGGGTATTACACTTCACAGCCTTTCTGTTCAATCCACTGACAAAAACTGGCGGGAAGGTATAGTACAGGATGCATCCACTATGATTTTCAAGGTATTGTCTTTAATTGATACATTTATGAAACGTTTATTGGCTGATGATGATGATGATGATGATGATGATGATGATGATGATGATGATGATGATGATGATGATGATGATGATGATGATGATGGTTGTTGTTGTTGTTGTTATTTAAGTATCCAATTTCAAACTTCTCTGTGTTTGTTGTAGGTGTTAAATCTGAAAGGGCTTGCTGTGTATTGGAACTGTCAAAGTTCTATGTTTATGCAAAGCGAGAGTAAAATGGAAATGTTGAACTTTTTTCAGAAAGGAATATTTTGTGATGATGAACATCCAGAGAAATTTGCATACAGTAAGTATTAGTGGCATATGGTGAGTTTGGGCAATGGTTAATCTTTAGGTTTGAAGTTTGGAGAATGGAATGAATAAATCCTCACACCAATAATTTTAATACTAAGTTTTGTCTATCTTCCAGTACTATATGCTATTTTTTATTGTCTTATGCTCTAAACATAGCAATAAAATGGTATACTTCAGGCTTAGAAATCCAAATGTCATGGGCATAATGTATGTTCTACAAGCATAATTTACCAATGTTCTAACCTTTGTTTAATTGTCACACTATCATAACATGTTAAATACTCATTAATAAAGAAGTAAAGGTTGAAGTCTAGAACATGGTACAACCTAAGGAAATCGTTTAAACCCACACTTTGCGTCACTCTGGCAAGGGGGAAATCCACGGAGGAGAGGATGAGGGGTGGTTAGTTGATTATAATAATTGGTCCCCAACGTGACGTCATAAGTTAGGGGAGGCAATTTCACCCTAGGGTCTAGTCGAAGCTCCATTAGAAAGTGCTGCCCGTGATCATGGTGTGTCTGTGATAAACAAAGCTTTCATCGATCAAATTCGATGCAGCAGTTTGAATTTGAGGTTTTCTTATAAAGTGCTTTCGTATAAAAGTGAATTGGTAATTATGTGGTGGATTGACTCAAGGATGTTTGTAGTAAACACGAGTGTCAAAGGCTCAAGCCTTGTCATGACTTGGATCTGGGTGAGCAAAGTGAGAAAACTTGCCTTTTAAAGTAATTTGGGCATTAAAATGCAGCGGAGACAAAGTGTATGAAGGGCGAGCCATGAAAATCGCCTATAGGTAATTTTCTTTTATTTCTATCAGAGCGCTTAGCATAATTTGAGGGAGGGCTTAGGAGACTCCCCTCCTCTGTCCCCTCCCCTCTCTTTCCCCTCCTCTGTCCTTTCCCCACTCCTTCCCATTCTTCCCCCCCCCCCCTGCTGCCACGCTTCACTATTGTTCCTGCCATTGTTAAGAATCAATATAAAATTCAATAAATTATTGGTGGAACTTAAATGTCTGAACTCTACATTTATTGTGCTGCCTGAAGCCTGAAAATCCTGAATTGATGGTAGAAATTGAAGGATTTGCTTCGTTGAATTGAAGGGGTTGAATGGATGGATGCAGGTTACTTGATTGATATATATGGATAGTATTTAATTTTTATTTGAGTAAATATCGGAAATCTTATAAAAAATATTTTAATGCAGAAATGTAGTAAATTTAAATTGTATTCAGCTACTTTAGCAAGAACCTGTACATTTTTTTATTAATGAAGGACAGTATACGTTTATAATTCAAATAGTGTGAAGTTATTTTGCAAGCAAATCAACCAAAATTATTGCTAACTTCTGTATCTTGGTTGTTTGGAGATGAAGTCAGTTTATTTAATTTTCAAATGTTCAGTAAGAGCTTTTAAACTTCTATTGTGCTCTCATGTAATTAATTAATTATGCATTATTATTTATTTATGATGGCAGGTCATTAAAAAAGCCTTTATCATAATGGTGGAGGGCTTGCTTGAGAAAATTGTATTGAAAACTTAAGAAACAAGATTTTATTGATATGTCAGTGATAAAAAAAAAAGTTGGTCAATGTAAATCATTGAGACCCAAGTGTGAAATGTTTAGGATTTTTTGAATTAATTGAAATGTGGTCTGAGAAAATGAATGTTGGTAGGTCTGGAAAAGTCAGGGAAATTGGTATATCGAATTTTATAAATAACAGTTGAGTATTCTGTTTCCTTTTTATTGCCTTTTGTATACCTATCATGTGGGTCAGAGCAGAAACAATAAAACTTAATGATTAAGTATAAACTAAATTAGAAGTGAAATAATTTTTAAAAGCTGTATTGATTATATTTTTTGATTCATAACAAGTCAAAATAAAAAAAATATAGTATATATTTCTTTTTATTATCATTATAACTGTAGAGACTTCGTCATTACACTTATCATAAGTAATTGATTTATTAAAACAAAATTAATGAAAAAAATATTAGAGCAAACTAATTTTTTTATTACACTTCCTTTTATTTGAACTTTTTGGTCATCATATCTTTGGTTCATGGAGTAAAATTTTATTGATTTAGCAACACAGGGTGGTTTGTGGTATTAAAATAGTGTTGATCTGTGGATTTCCTTAAATCCAATAAGTTTTACGAAAAGAAGTTTATGAACATTCTTTTATTGGTGATAATTAGTGTATGAAAAATAATAGTTTATGTTAGAATAAAGTGTCTTTTGAAAAAAATTTAGTGTCCTGAAATGGTTGTCTGATATGGATTCAGATTTTGAGACCAAAAGCATTTTCCAATTTAAAGTTGTGTTTCTCTTCAGGTTTTAATTTTTTTGTCATAGTTTTTATTATTTTATTTACATTGAGATTTCATTGTTGCTTTCAATTTTCTTGTATGTTCTTAATTTTTTAAGTCTTTATATTTTTTTAGTCTCAAGCATTTATTTGCACTTGTCACCATCATTTTTGTGTAATTTGCTTGCCAAAAATATTTTTTTAAAATAAACCTTTAAAACTTATTAAAACTTCATCATACAGATGTCATTACATTATTAACCACCCTTATTTTCAGTTTTGGGACCTATCACTTCTGCAGCTCGGCTGCAATTGAATCCAAAACCTGAGAAAGGTGATAAGCCATTTGAATTTCCAAAAATTCTTTTGACTGTACTAATGGATACATTGGCAGTAGGTTTGTATCTTTTTTTGCACAGTTTATTATTGTGTGATAATGACTTCATATGAATGGTGTTTGTATTGTGATGGTTTAATACTAACATATTTTTTTGAAAGCAGTGTTCTTTTCTGTTTTGGTTTTTCACTGAAACCCTAGTCATAGGTGTGGAAGAGAGATTGTGCTGGCCTCAGCATTATGCATGAAACTCTGCAGTGTAGCTCTTATGTAGCAATGAGCATTTAAGTTGATTGACTTGCTTTATTACTGTAATCTTACTCAAAAGAAATACTCTTAGCAGTCGTGGACAACCCTCAGTCCAGGATTACTATATATTTAAAAAGAACTGTGATAATATTTTACAATAGTTACCATGAAACAGAGTGAGAAGGTGGCAACATCTTTATTTAATTTCAAGTAGAATTCTATGATTTTGTGTTAGATTTCTGATAGTTACTCCTGTTATTCTATCATTCATTACATTTATACTTTTACCTATATTCAATTATTATTAGTTAAAAACTTTGTTGATACTATTATTAGGCTATTATTATTTATTGTGTGCATTTTAGATTCAAATTTTATTGGAAATATAACCTTAATAGTACAAATTACACTCAAACGTTGGCTTGTTGGAATACTAATTAAAACTTAAATTCACAACAAACTAGTCTAGACTTCTATTTGCGGTCAATTCAGAATCAATTCAATATTCGCAGCCAGTAACAAGAAAATTATGCATTACAAAAAGTGTTCATGCCAATTGATCAGCCTGAAGATATAACCTTATTAGCTCAGACAACCACCTCTGACTATGGAAATAAGCTGAAGCCAGCACACTTTCTCTTCCATTCATTCTGCCTTGGAGTATATCTTTAGTTCTCTCAGTCAACTTGTTACAGTCCATGGTTTGGCAATGGTAATCATGCTCTTTCCAGTGTAACAATTCAATCTGATACATTTATAATATTGTGTTTTCGACATTGTTATTATTAAAGGCCAGATTTTTGTGCACTGAAACACTAAAATGTGCAGTAAAAACACCAAAATGTCCAAAAACATGTAATAAAAATATAAAAACTTTGCAAAACAATATTATGTAGTCTAAAATCCCCAGTTAATCCACTTATCAACTTATTTTTAATTTTGGATGTTAAAATTCAATGTGAATGAAATATAATTTAATGTTTTTATTATAATTAATTAATTTATTTATTTATTATAATTAATTATTTATTATATATATATATATATAATAATAAATTTAAATAATATATATATATATATATTGTTTAAACAAATCACTTGATGTTTTAAATATTATTCACACACAAAATTAAATTAGCACAAAAATACAGAAAAGTAAATAAGAGATTGAAAATTACAAAAATACCTTCAGAAACCAAAAATAATCAAGTTATACAAAAAATGTTCTTCATTGTTTTCTTTATAATTTACAATTATGTACATTTCCAAAGTATTTTCTGAAAATTATTATAACATCTAATATGTTTCAGACCGAAAAAGCTTTGTTTTACCTTTACACTTGTCTGAGTATAGGGCCTTATTCTGACGTATGTCTGACTTATTCTGACGTACACACTGCTAAAAGCCATCACAAACTGCGTTCGTTCTGTCTCGTATCTCGCAACATCTATTGCGAGAAATTCTATGAATTTGAAATGCAGTACAGGTTGCCACTAACTCGCTTCGTGCTTAGATGCAAGGTCAAATGTAACTCTTGCATGCAGTCTGGCATTGGTCTAGTTCAGTGAAGACTGTCAAAATGGATATACAAGTTGAATTAATACATATTAAACGACACTCAGGTTTCACAGCACTTGAATGCACTACCATGTAAAGTCATGGAAACTTTCTTAAACGAAACCTTTAAAAATGAAAAATAAAACAAGTTGATAATATAAGAATTATGTTTTATGGAACAAAACTATGAATCTTACAGATTCATCCAGAGAAAATCAAGGTGTCCAATTTTCAGGCAGAATTATCAAAAATGTGCAGTTTCGTGCAGTAACCCCACAGATGTGCAACTTCGTGGAAAATAAAATAAGTACTAAAACAGTGTCTATTTCATGATTGAAATTTCTGTCAAGGTTTCATCCATTTTCAAGTTCACAAAGGAAAGATGTAATTACATGAGAATCTGGTCTTTAGTTATTTGCTTCAGCAAAAACAAGAAAAAGTGATGGAAAATAGTTGATGCATCTTGCGTGGATTTAGAAAATATCCATACAAATGTAGAAAATATCCTCTTATTTTCAGAGGAAATATGTTGAGTGTTGAATGAATTTTTGAAAAAATGGTCAAAGAGGGTATATTTTATTTTTCAGGTATTAGCCAAGAGCAGTACCACAGTCTTGTTGAGCTTCTTAATTTTTTTGATTTCTCTAATAAAATATCGGAATACCAGAAGTATAAGCCTTCAGTGCCTAAAAAAATGGGATTCTATAAATATTGGTGAGTGAGTTTTATCATTTGTTTTTTGCTAGATGCTTTGCTAATTGATAGGTATAATTTCATATATAGAATTATGTTTTATGTAATTTTTAAAAGAAAAGAAGTTGGTAACTGTATTATTTAATTTAATTTATTTCTCTTTCCACACTTCTGTACCAAATTTAGCAAGATAACTTACTTAAAATTATTTCTTTGTGCAGGTGGAAGTTTGCTAAAAATTGTATTTTAAGTCGACGATGGAGAGGTGTGAACTGGGAACAACTTCGGAGACATTGCATTACATGTCGAGATTATGCATCATTCTATATGCAGAAACTTCAAGCAGGAGGAACCATTCCAATTGATGTAGAAAATGAAGTTTGCAGATGTGAATCTGAACTGGATGTATTTAACATAATACGAATTCGACGTCAAGTAGAGGCAGAGGTGCAGTAACATTTTGGTTTTTGTATTCCTGATTGTGTTCCTTTTGTATTCTTGAAGAGTGTTTCTAGGATATGTTTGATAGATTTTGAAGGAATTTCTCTAATGGCTTGTAGGAAACCTGATCAAAGCATATGTTTCATTCTATTATTTTGTGAATATCTGTACTGAACGTGCAGGTTTTGTGTAGATTGGTGAACATAAGAATGAGCAAAGTAAACCTTTTTAATTTGACCCAACTCTGTGCCACTGACTCATACGCTACATGCCATTCTCTTATTCTCATCATATTCATAAGTCCTAAGCAGCCAGGTACATCCTCTTGGGTTTAGATCTCATCTTGTTTTTAAAAACTTTAATGTTTAACTGTTTTACTATTTTCATTTGCTCATTGTATAAAGGATAGTTCCATGACATAATGAGTAAATGAATGAATGAATGAATGAATCAGTCAGTCAATAAATGTACCAAAGAGTGGAGGAAAACATTCTGTAGTCAGCTATAAAATGGAAAATATAGGCCAGTGTTCCTGGCTTCTTTTATCAGCTATTATTTTCGGACTAGATGATTACGTGAATGATTCACTTTCTGCTGTTGCTCAATATATAGTTAAGAGTTCACTGTATGAGTGAGCAGCAGTTTCCAACCTGCTTCCCCTCATGATTCCCCTCATTCCATTCATTAGTAACTGTGAAAACAATAAAATTGTATTGCTGTTTAAATTTATTTTCCATATTGGTTAATTCTTCTTGATAAAAAACTCAAGCATTATTGTAAAACTTACAGACAAACATTAAAAACACACAAGTAATAGTTTAACCTCCAAAAATGTGAATGCAAGTCATTGTTATCATAAAGTGGTGTATTAGTCACGTTGTCTGAACCTCTTTTGCCATTAGAACTAGCAGTTATTCCTCTTGTGTTAGTGAATAAGTTGTACTTAAAAGTACATTTATATCATACAAAATTACATGTAAACTACTCATATTTTGAAATTTTACAAAATTAAGCCATGAAAAAGAATATTCCTTTTAGTAAGCTGAAAACAAAGAAGAATTATTTTTAATGTCAAAAAATACCTGCAGGTTCTTAGCTAAGCTTCAATTTTTTTTTAAATTTTGATTATAACATTTTGTTACATTATAATAATAATAATAATAATAATAATATATTTGTCACATAAATACAGCATAAGCCATGTATGACACGTCAGGACATTATATGATCATACAATGTACAATGCAAATATTTCAAATATTAAATACAATACAGGTATAAAATTGAATTCTGTTTTCATGCTAAATACAAATTAATTTTATAAATAGTAGGGTAAAGCTAAAGTTGAGAGCAAAAATAAATAAAAAGGAGAAGAAGGAGAATCTTCATGAGATGGATGCTTGGGCTGGATGCTTCGGCTGGATGCTTGGGCTGGGCCTTTTATATCAGTCAATCAGCTGGGGGGGGGGGCTTCAAGTCATGCAGCAGAATATGCAACAAAAAATAAAAAAATAATTTTTATTAGTTTATATTGATGTTGATATGTGTTTATGGTGTAGGTATTCCTTTGTACTGTAGAATGTATGGTTTAACAGGAAAGCTTTCAGTTTATTTTTGAATGTGTGTATTGAGTTTAAGCTTTTAAATTCACTAGGGAGTTTGTTATATAGTGTGATGCCTTCAAAAAGGGTACTTTTTTGAAAGAGTGAAGTTTCACAGTGTGGGACATGCACATTCTTGTTTTGTCTAGTATTATAGTTATGAACATCAGTATTTAGAGTAACAGAATCCTTGTTTTCCATAAGCGTCTTCTTTGTGAAGATTAATATTTCAAATATGTATATGCATGGGAGTGGTAGGATTTGTAATTTCTTGAAAAGTGGTTTGCAGGACTCATGTTTGTGAGTGTTTGTCATTGTTCTCAGTATTCTTTTTTGGATGATAAAAGTGTGAATACTTTCTGGGGAGTTTCCCCAGAATATGATTCCGTATTTTAGATGCGAGTGGACATTTGCAAAATACACTGTTCGTAGTGTATCCAAATTTGAATTTGACTTAAGGATGTAGATGGCATAGCATGACTTGGTAAGCTTGTTGTTTAGATCTGTGATGTGGGAGTTCCATTTTAAATTGTCTTGAATTGTCAATCCAAGGAAAGTTGTTTTTTGGGCTATTTTTACAGGCATGTGTTTTATCATCAATTGTGTTAGAGGCTTTACTTTAGAGAGTGGATTCCGAAAGTTTAGGGAGACAGTTTTACTGGTGTTTATGATGAGTTTGTTTTCCTGAAACCATTTTACAAGTGCTTCTAGAACTGTTTGTGCTTCTTTCTGTAGAGTTTGTTGGGTATTTGCTTTAATAATAATGTTAGTGTCATCTGCAAATAGGACCATTTTGCTCTTTTGTAGAGTCAGGGGCATGTCGTTGATGTACAAGAGAAATAGTATAGGGCCCAGGATTGATCCTTGTGGGACTCCATAATTTATCATTCTAGGTTGGGAAAAATGGCTTGAAATCATTTTATCTCTAACATGCTTGATTGTGACTACTTGACAACGATTTGAAAGGTAAGATTTTACCCATTGATGTGCAATGCCTCTAATTCCCAAAGTTTCAAGTTTGAATAACAGTATGTCATGATCAATAATGTCAAATGCTTTTGATAAATCTAGAAATAAACCGATGGGAATTTCTTTCTGATCTAGAGCAAGAAGTATGTTATTTAGAAAGGTGAAGATAGCAGTGTCTGTTGATCTACCATTTCTGAATCCATGTTGAGCCTCTGTCAATATGTTATTTGAATTGAGGAAATGTTTGAGTCTATCATTAAAAAGTTTTTCTAGAATTTTTGAAAATCCAGATAGTAAGGATATTGGTCTGTAATTCATGAGATCGTGGGTGTTGCCTTTTTTGAATAGTGGCTTAACTTTTGCTTTTTTGAGAATTTCTGGGAAGCTACCTGTCATTAAGGAGTGATTACAAATGTGTGTGAGCGGTTCTAGTATATATGTTGCTGAATGTTTAATGAGTATGTCAGGGATATTATCCAGTCCTGTAGAGAATTTGTTTTTCATTTTATTTATGATTTTCTGTATTTCTGCAGGTGATGCTTCAGAGATATATATGGACTTTGCATTTGGTGATGTGGGTATATTTGACTGCATATTTATATTATTTACAGAATTGCAGTGTATTAACTTTTCTCCAATTTCTGAGAAATGTCTATTGAAAGTGTTTGCTACTTGCTGTGGGTTGCGCAGAACATTGTTCTTGTAGTTAAGTTCAATGTTTTTGGTGTTTCTGTTTTCTGTTTTTAGAGTATTTTTTACAATGTTCCACATTGCTTTTGTTTTGTTTCGTGCTTTGGCAATGTGTCGATCATTCATTAACAGTTTGGCCTGTTTAATTACTTTCTTTAAGATACTTTTGTATGTTTTGTAATAAGCAATGAAATCAGAACTACATTCGTGATGAAGGATGGTTTCATGCATGTTTCGTTTCCTTTCACATGATGTTTTGATTCCTTTAGTTATCCATGATTTGTGGTTTTTGCTTGTTATTTTCTTCAGTGTTTGTGGGAAAACAGTGTTGAAATCATTTTTTACATTTGGGATTTTAAATTTTCCCAACGTAATATTTTCTTTTGAAAATCTCCTTTATAAAGCTCAAGGGACTGCTGCCTTTTTTTTTTTAATTTGTTGCGTCTACCATATTGACGCAACGCGTCTCGAAGACCCTTACGGGTCGTTGAGCGCTTTGCGCTGTGGAGTAATCCTCCATTACTTTGCGCGCTTTTTTTGGAGTAATTCTCCATTATCACTTTCTGTCATGTCGCGTCACGTCGCAGTCAGTTGTCAAGAGGACCGCCAGGTAGCATCTCTGCGTACGCGCCTCCTACTACGCGCTCCTGCGTCACTACCCAGCGGCCAGAATTGGGAAGGAGTAAGGATAGGGAAGTAAGGATAGGATGCTGCCTTGAAGTAAACCATATGATTCCTAAACTCCAAAGTATGGTGCTAGGATAAGAGCTGGGATTTCAAAACATCACTTGCACTAGAATGGGTTGATGGAGAAAGGCTATCTCCATAAGGTGTTATCATCAAAATTGCGACTAGCTGACCAGATGTAAAATACCTAGAAGTACATAAAGATCAGTTCAAATAATTGGACTCAAAATTTTACTTGCTGAAGAGTGAAACTAATATTTTATTATTTCTGTTACTCTTAAATATACATTATCGTAATGAAGGAAAGGTATTATCATGAGTGTTTGCCCTGGAAGTCATTAAGTGACATGATGCAGTCAGTTACTGGTTTTTTATAAGTATGAAGTTATTGTTTATTTGAAAGGAATTCTTGTGAAATCAGGTGGAGTGGTTGAAACAAAAAAGTCCTAAGGAACCTCAAACAAGTGGTTTGTCATCGTGGATCGGTAGCTGGTGGAGGGGAGCAGACACTAGTGCAAGTAATGAACTGACAGGTAATTGCCAGTGTGTAAAACAACAAATTGTTTTTGTGTTGTGATGATTTTATATCAAATTGAAAATTAAAAAATTGAATATTTCAGATAAGTTCAAACATGAGTTGACTGCTGAAGAGAGGTTAAAACTCTATCAAGCTATTGATTATGAGGAAAATGCTGATCCTGCACATTATCCAGAAGATTTTGTGGAACGCCAAGTTGTTTTCCACTTAGGAAAGCTAATTTTAAATATACAAGATAATAAATGTAGAGTTTTGTTGGCCAAATTAAGTGGAGTGTTTTCTTCATTGGAACAGCGACCTTCTGCTGGTGCTTTTAGGTAATCAAGTCACATACTTGAATAAAATAATTTCTTGAAATTAGAATGCAATATTTAGAATATGAAGGTATCCATAACTGAAGGTAAAATTTGGGTGTGATAATTACACTTGTGCTGAGTTTGAGATAATAATTTTTGCAGTATAATATTCAGATTCTCAGGTTTATTGAATCCAGTTAATTACAGGACTTAGGCATTTAAACAACCAAAGTAATTGTACTATCCTAATCTGTTCTTTACTAGAATCACAATAATTGGGAAGATTTTACACTAACTGTTGAGATTCTGTCAATTCCCAAAACCCTTGCTATTTTGGCCCATTTTCAAGTGTGTTAATATCTCATTTTTATTATATGCAAACTATTAATCAAGGCTTCATGTTCTCATTTCATGCCACCTTCAGATGACATCCTCAAAAACTATTTCTATTTGTGTATGCCAAAATATTGGATTCATATTATTATATTTTATTATATTATGTATTATATGACCTTTTATGTATTACATATGAACTTATTATTATGGACTGAACTCAAGTTCAAAATTAGGGTAACAAATTGTACATATCATAGGAATGGGAAATGCAGATCTTCTGGAGATTCATTGCTTTGATTTTGTTTATGCTAGCCACCAATGAAAAAAATTTCAATCATTACTAATGTTTATTTAAAAAAATTTGACAATGTATGATGTCAATTGTATTGAAATTTATTGATTTCTTGCATAGAATGTCGCTGAAAATGTCTGAACTCGGTGCTTGGGGCATTGGAGATGATGACACATCTCCTCATTTAGTAAAGTCTTTGACTTATTTGGAAGATGGATCAGAATCTGTCCTGATGAGACTTCTACTCGAAACAAATCCTATGGATAAGACATGTGGCCGTAGGCTTCATATTCATGCATCTCCAGTACAACTTGTCTATGATGCTCACACATTTATACGATTAGCTGCAATATTTGAAGGACCACAATCAGATATGCTTTTACAGTAAGTGTGTGTTTTTTATAATTTTTTCTTTGAACACTATTAGTGTATATTAATTATTGACATTTGAAACTGAATCCTTAAATTTATTGTGTTACTGGAAGAGATAGCTCAGGGCATCTACTGAATTGCAGTCCCAATGGTGGCGGGATTTTTGACACTAGCTTTTCAGCTAGATTGAATTCAGTTGTTGTCTGGAGAAGAATTCTAGAGGCCGGCTTTTCTGATTGGTAGTTTTCCATGGTTTCTCCCATCAACACCAGGCAAATGTTGGAGCAGTACTCTAATAAACGGGCCATGGACCGCATGATCTTTCCTACCTCTTTCTCTTGCTTGTCCTTTCCCCTTACACATACTTACACTAACATGCACTACATTACCACACATGTCGGGAGACCTGGTGAGTACTTAGAGCTTGTCCCAGCTGGGGCCGTGGCCCGTTGGTGAGAGGATACCTGGTTGGGGAAAAACTCACTAGTTGATGATAGGTCATCACCAGATTTCGCCACCCAGCGGGGGAAGAATATCGCCACCTCCTGAGAAAGAAACATGCACTTAAGGGACTAGTGACCATAGTAGTTGATGCACTCAGAATCACTAACCGTCATTTATTGTGTTAGTAATGTTTATAGTGTTTTTTTGTTTTACTTGTGTAATTAAAGACATTCATGGTTGGAGTCACTGAGCATCACTGCAGGTTGCTTCTTCCCCCTTTATTTTACATTTTTGAAATTTTTCTAGTTCTCAAATCATGACACCCAACTCCTTCAAACGAATTTCTCCCAACTTATGCAGTTACATAAATTAAAAGCTGTTGTGAAGGAGGATGATAATATGGAACAAATTTTTCTAATGTAGCAGTAAATGAAAATTTGTCCCTGCCCTTTTGTTATTCCTTTTCTCCTCTCTCAGCTTGTGAACATGTTTATGAACTGCCAATGAGAGCTCGCGTTGCAAGAACACAATGTTGACAGGTCTGACTTACATTGCTAAAACATCTATAAAATTTCAGTGTTGTAAGTGTTGGTTAGGGTAAGTGCTTGAAGGAGTAAACGTTTTTCAGCTTGGTTTTATTGAGAGGGGGTGGGGGACACTGACATTGATTTGATGCCATCCAATTGTGTCAGTGTCAGATGACCAACTCACAGTGGAGCATTGTTTTAGTAGTTGCTATTTGGTACATATGTCTGCAGCTACAGTACTTTGAAAAAATGTTGGACTATGAATTGTAAAAGATATTGAAGGAGAACATTCATCATCAGTTTCTTTGAAAAAAGAAGTTTGCAAATTATTCATCAATGTTGAAGCATTGAAGAGACGGTGCTTATGCACCCAGCTTCAAGTTGAGCAGCTGAGTGTTTTATTAGTGCCCTGTGACAACTAAAGAAATTATGAACAAACTTTTTTACGATTTTTGTGAGGGTGTAATTGGGTATGCCCTTATAAAGGAATAGGCATAAAGTGTAAATGTGGAAAACTTTGCATAGGATGCAGTGAAACTTTTATATTTATTGTGTAATGTTATCATTAAAGGCCATTTCATATAGTGTAGTTACAGTGGTAGCCAATCTGCAAAAAAAATGTGCATGTGCCTTTTATTGCAGTAAGGAATGGGTGCTTCTTAAAGGGTGGGGGTGGGGGATGTGAAAGGCAGTGTCAAGTAATTCAATGGGTTTTCATGGGAAAACTGATGCATACAATTTTCAACAATTTATTTTAATCATTCCCACTTCTTTTGGTACTGCCCAGTTGTCTCCATTTAGGGAGAATGCACTTAAATGAAAGAATAATGTAAGTCAGGGAGTAATAAATATTTTGTTTGTTACTGCAACTTTTCTTCTTATTATATGTATGTTATTATCTTTTCAAGCCTTTATATTTTCATATTTCTATTAGGTTGCAGGCAGCTGCTGGAGCCCAATTGTCTGAGATGTCTGCTCTTGGTCTTCAGTATGCCATTGAGCATCATGTAATGACAGAAGTGGAGATAGATTTAAAATCTTCATATGTTTTAATTCCATATGAAGGTTGTTATGCTGGGTAAGCCTTTTTGTTGAGAAAATTCACAATTTCTGCTATATGGTTTCCTCTAATCATTTTTGGGTTTTGAAGAACAATTCTTTAGAATCCCTTCCTTGGTATTTCATAACTTATCTATTGAATTGTCAAATGGTTAAATAAATTGCTCATTAACTGTAACAGTGGAGTACCTCAAAATTGTTCAGAAATTAGTTTTTAGTGAGAAGATAAAGGATTTTTTTGAGATATTTTTGAGACCCACTTGTGCTTGGCCAATTTATTGTGAAACAACCCTTGTAGTAATGTTTGCACTACAGCTTTTCTTATGGGAACTTTACATTTCAAGCATATCTCCTGCAAAACAAGCTTTTTTGCCACTGTTGCAGCAAATGAGTGAAAGGATGATGAGAAATTTCAGTGAATGTTCTTTCCAACATTGACTAACTGTAAAACTTCATTGGTGCTAAAGGATGTGTGATATTGTGTAGGTATAACTGTTCACTTGCACTTTCAAAGAAATTATTTTTACTGAATTTCGACCAGAGCTTAGTATTGCAGACAAGTGCATTAGTTCCTTATTTCACATTTCTATTAATGGAGTAGAATGACACTTTGGTTAGAATTTCAAATTAAAATAATATTTGACAGGCCTGGTGATCTGAGAGATGTACTAGTTGTAAACCTGGGTCAACTAAGTGTGCTGACTCTTCCTCGTGATGTGGCTTCAAATCCTAGGCTACTTCACCAGCGAGGTCTTTCAGCAGAGTCTATTGTTGCAACAATGCGAGAAGAAAGTTATGATAGGTTTTCAATGGAGCTGAAGAATGTTCAAGTTGGTTTTAAAAATTATTTTGTTACTGTGTTGTTACATAAGTCAATCATTTTGTAGTTTATTAAATTATTTAAACATCTTTTTTGGAATTGAAATTGCCATTTTTGTAGGTATTGTTTGCATTATCTGGTGAGGATTGGGAAGTTGCATTACACAATCACAGTTCTAGTTATATGCATCTTGTGGAACCTATTTCTTTTTCTTGTCAAGTGGATAAGTGTCTTGTTCAGAATGATCCCTCTCTTCCCAATTTGAAAATTGTAGGAAATCTATCTACAGTGTCATTCATTATTGAAGGTAAGAAATATAAGATTTCAATTACTTAATTGGAAATATTAAATATTAATTACTAATCTTTTAGTTTAATAATTCCATTTTTTTCATTAGATAACAGAATGATTCACTTGATAAAGTTGTATGAAAGTATACCATTCTCAGAAACTCATGAAAATTTAGAGGTAAACTATTCTCAATGTTTCCAATTTGATATACAATTTTTGTTCTGCATTTTTATTCAGAAATGAAATGTGTGATGTTTCAGGTTGTGAATTCAGAAATATTCTCCACTAACTCAGTTAATGAAATGTTGGAGAGTGGCGATTCTATCTCTTCTATCAACTCAGAAATGGTGCCCAACTCTGTGAAATTAGATCTCAAGTTTGTCATGGAAGGTGAATTATTTTTGCTTTGTTCTCAAATGCTGACAAATAATTCTCTGCTGTTGAAAATAACATTCATGAATTAAGTGAATGAAAAGATTGTTGCTTCCATTCTACCCTTTTCAGAAAATATTTTTAAAGAACATGCTTAATTGTATAAGCTGTTTCGGGATGAATTGAGAGAGTATTTCAGGGTGGGAGGACCAATATCCAATATCAGTTCCGACTTCTCCTAAATATATTTGAATAATAAGGTTTCTAATTGTTAGCTTGAAAATAAAAAATGTACGAGTATATTTATCACAAGCCAATTGGTTCAGATGTAATGGTTTCCCTCTCTATGTAGTTATTTAGAATAAATTGAGTAAAAAAGGAAGTGTGCGTGCATGTGTGTGTGTGTGTTGGCGGGAGGGAGGGGAGGGAGGGGAGACTGCTAAATCCCCTTGTCCCCCTGGTTCACTGATATATGAATACATTTTCCCAAAGTCTGTTGTTTATTATTACTGCTTTGATTTTTGTTTAAGAAACAACCCTTCTTATCAAAGAGCAGGAAAGTAAATACTTGTTTCTGCAAAATTATGTTCACTTGAATAAAATTGTAGTTGTTGAACTATTTGCAAAGAATGTAGAGTTAAATACAGTCTTAAACTTGTTGTTTTTTAACGTGGCATCTGAGAGTATTATCTTGAAGATGGAATAAGGCATGGCTTTTTGCATCTTTCTTGGTCCTGCCGCAAGATGTTGCATGATCGCGACCGTATCAAGCAGTGCTGCAGATCAAGCAACTCTAGCAGCAGGACTGAGAAAGTCCTATAATAAAAGTAAAGTACAGTAGTTACCCATGTTACAAATTTTGGGCTTTCTTACAGAATTTTCTCAAAGATAAAGATAAATTTATTTAAACTGCAATTGGGTGTAACCTGGTGGCAGTTAAGTGCATAAATAAGATAATAAATGTCATGCAAATAATATAATAATAGTAATAATAATGCTAAAATGATAATAATAGCAATAACAGTAATAATAATATAAAATCCGCTGATTCTTAAAACATTAAATTACATGAAAAAGAAAAGAAACGTCTATCATCTAAAGCCGCACTGAGTAATTATACAATAAAGACCGCACTGCACATCCGTCACTTCACTTCATTTCACTTCACTCTTAACACTAAAAACATTTCCTTCATTATTTCCCTGCTCTACACTGCACGACACCTCACTTTACTGTGTAACTTAATATTCATAGTTAACTACATCATAAATTTAAAAATACCCTAAATTAATTTCCTAAACTGTTGAACACTTCGAGGAAAGGGTTCAAGGGTTTTTGCAGGGAATCTATTCCAATCCCTTATCATTCAATTTGTGAAAGAGAATTTCCCGACATCTGTTCTCTGCGGTCTTAAATTTATTTTGTGCCTGTGATCCCCTCTACTGATGTACGTTGGAATATTTAGCCGCCGTTTAATTTCTTTCCAAGCTAGATGACCGCTATAAGCTTTATACAAAGCACAAAGTCTTGCCAATGTTTGCCTGTTTTCGAGTGAATCCCACCCTGCCGTTTTCTTGCCCCTGAAAGTAAATTTAGCTGCTCTACGCTGAATCCTTTCCAAATCCTTACACTGCATAATTTTGTGTTGATCCCAACAAATTGCTCCATATTCCATTATCGGACAAACAAGCGATAAATAACCAATTTCCTTTGCGTTTACTGTACTCTTTTTTAAGATGCGCATTACAAAATGAAGAGATCTCATTGCTTTCCCACAACATAGTCTACGTGACTTTTCTAGCTTAATTTACTATCGAAATGGATACCTAGGTACTCACACGAAGAAACTCTCGGAATAATGTCGTTACTTAAACAGTAATTTGTTACACTGTAATTATCACCTCTGCCAAAAGTGATGGATTTGCTTTTGTGCCCGTGTCAATTTCATCTGCTAGATCCTGAAATAACGTGACTACCTGACATTCGCATGAATAACCATTCCTAAATCCGTGTTGGCCATGATAGAGCTATTTTTTGATTTCCTATTCTTGCTTAATGTAACTCACAACTAGATGCTCCATAAGTTTGCAGACCACTAATGTGAGACTTGCTGGCCTATAATTATTTAGTATAGTTTTGTCCCCACCTTTAAAGATTGGTACTATAAAAGCTAATTTCCAATCTTCAGGTACTTTTGAATTGTTCATGGACACGTGAAATATTCTAATAAAGTTCGGTAATATTGCCTCTCCTAGTTTAATTATGTCCATAGAAATGTCGTCTGGACCTCTTGACTTACCATTTTTAATAGATTTTACTTTATTCCGTAGAATGTTCACTTCAATATTAAACTGATTTGTAACCAAAGAACTTTGAATTAGTGGATGGTTCGTATTATTTTTGAAAATCGAACTGAAATACTTATTAAATGCGTTAGCTTTTGCCCGATCGTCTGTGATGAGTCTGTTTCCATATTCATGAACAACTGGGATATCCCCTTTGTTTCCCTTTCTTCTACGAACATATTTGTAAAATCCTGTCCAGTTATTTCCCTTTGCATCTAGAATATTCTTTACATACGCCTCATGAGAAATTTTCTTTTCTCGCTCTAATTCTTTTGAACAATTTCGAAAAGTATTCAAACGCTGGGTACTGTGTTTTCTGTTTTTAAATGCATTTCTCGTTATCCTCTTCATTAGCCTAATTTTTGAATTGTAATATTCTGGATCTGGATTATTTTTTAGAATTTTGCATGGTACAAACTTTTGCAAAGCTTTGTCTATAATATCTTTAAACATGCACCATATTTCTTCCATACCTCCTTCTGTTCTCAGAAAGCGGTTGTATTGTTCTCTAAGAAAGTCATGAAATCCCTCTACATTTGCTTTCTTGAACTGACGCACTTTCGTTCCTATCATTATACCTTTCCTTGAAATATTTTCATCTAAGTCAAGAAGAACCGCTTTGTGATCACTAATTCCCTCAATAACTTCACAAAATATGAAACGTTCTTTCGGCCTAATTAGGTAAACATTGAAAATCATGTCCTGCCACGTCGCGTTCCTTACTATCTGGGCTAATCCCCTATCCCAAACTAGTCTGTTAACAAGTGTTTGGACTTTTCCCTCGCTCACGGCTCCCTCCCAGTTTGCGTTACAAATATTTAAGTCTCCTCCTATAACAATAAGATGACCATTTTCATTTCCTGTTCCTATGATATCTTCCAAAATTTCGTAGCCGTCACCCGGTGACCTGTAGCATGCATTGTATTCAAATTAAAATGCCTCATCTCAGGTGTATTGATTGCGATGTTTGTATTTATTTCAGGAGTAACAGCATCTTTCTTTAGAACACCATTTTTGGGCAAAACTCTATTAAAAGATTATAAATCGGAGAAAATGTTAGAGTTACAAGCTCTGCATTTAGGATTCTCTCTCATGCAGCGAACTTCTGATATATCAGTGACTGCTACGTTGGGAGGTATTTCCCTCAATTACTCAGGCAAAGAAGGAACTTTGAAGCTCTTGGATCCCTCCAGCCATGTGCCAGACAAAAGAAGAGAAACTGATATGTTAACCGTCAAGTACACAACTGTAAGTCAATATGAAATATATTAAGCAATAACATACCCTTAAATAATATGTAGGATTAATAGAAATTTGTAAATAATATGATTAGCTTGTACAAATATACAGTGACATCAGATCTACTGTAACCATTTAACTTATGAGAATTTGAAGCCAATTTATTTTTAATTGAATAATTTCTACTCACATTCTTAGAAACAATCTTATATATTGGGATCTGGTTAATTCAACATCAGATAATTCAAATTACTCCATAATTTATAGTTCCTCCTGAAATTCACATTTAATGGACTGCATTCTGATAATTTGTTGCCAATATCTTATTGTTTTAGCATAAAATGGGGGGGGGGGACTTGCTTCTGTAAGTAGTACATCAGTTCCTCTAATACATTAGGTAGTCATCATCCAAATGTTGCAAGAACAATGCTAGCAGCTAAACTGTAGACAGCATTTTCAACTAATTTGATCTTCCAAGATTGATCTGACTGATGTTGCGACCTCTGGAATTAGAAATGTATGTTTTTATTTTTGAGAGTACTTTACTTGAAGCCTTAATGATATTTTGAAAATTTTCTCAAAATTCTCAAAAAATATTTTATACATTTCCTTCTCAAATGCTTTTAAAAATGGCGCAGATTGATTTTCATTAAAATCACCAAATCTTTAAAAATTCCAGAAGTTAAATTTTTTTGACATATCCTGTTTATGGTGTTTACGACGTGCAGCATTCAACATGCGTTTACAACATGCAGGAGAATATACAGTGGAATGTGTGTTGAACATGTGAGGAAACCTGTAGAGGATCTTATGGGGAACAATTGCAAGGAATAATTTGGAGTTCGTGTGGGAATCGTGCAGTGATATATGCAAGAAACAGGTACTGAGGTAAATATGCTGGGAGAATGCAAGGGAACATGGTGAGGAACTTGCAGGAATCATTGAAGGCAGTATGCTGACAACATGTTGGAAACATACAGAAAATGAATGAGGAATATTTAGGGGAAAATGCATGAGGCACATCAAACCCAAGTTATGTTTTTTAAACAATATTTTACAAAATGAAACTCTTTTTAACCTTCTATGTGCTTTTGGAGATTTACCCCTTCTAGATACCATCAAACTTTGCATGGGTGGTCTGAATTGACTAGAACCTTGAAATCTACGTGAAATTAAATTATTGCATCTTTAGGCCCATTGTAATGGATCTATAATGCTTTCACAAACAGTTCAGGGGCTGCCCATCTGAAGTTGGGATTCAGTGAGAAGCTAGTTTCTCTTTTAAAACAATGATTTACAAACTGCACATTGTTCACACAGTTCCAGCTGGTTATAATTTTTCTCATTTATCATGTTTGTTTTTCATTAGGTTGATAGAGCAGAGAATAGCAGTGTAGGAGAAGATCAAGTGCAACAATTTCTTGAGGCTGATTTTTCCTATCTTACTGTGCTGTTGCACCATGAAATCTTATTGACATTGCTGGATTATGGACAGATTCTCAGCCAGTGTATGGAATCTCCCTCCACTGTATCTCATGGGCCTCGTTCACCTCAAATAGGTTCTCAGCAGAAAACTGCAAGCCCATGTGAGTAAACAGACTTATTTTATTACTGATTATCTCATTTAGTTGGAAAGTATATGTGAAAATAACCCTTTGAGTTTTAAGAATATAATATGTAAAAAGTATTTTTCTTTTTTCTTGTTTTCCCAGAAACAAATGCAGTATAATTTTTCTTTCTGTTCACACACATGTTATTTGACTCTCAATATGTAGTATGGTATTTTTTTATTTAAGTTCTTTCTTTATTTTTTTGAAATTTAGTGGTAAAATTTCAAAAGAATGGTAAAAAGAAAACTGGATCCAGTCTGAAAGTTTCTGCTCGTCTTCATGCATTCAATATATCTTTACTGCAGCAGCAGCAGCCCATAGCTCATTTTATGGTGGCAGGAATGGAAGCCGATGCCGTTATGAATAAAACTTCCACATCGATTTCAGCTCGATTACGTAATGTGTGTCTGTTGGATCCTAACCCATTAACATCACATAATAAGGTAGGTGTTTATGTCATTATTTGTATGTACAGTTTTCTCTTTCCTTGCCAATGAGGTTTTGTAAAAAGAACTTGTGAATCTTATTTTTATTGTATTATGGCAGACTTTTGTATTTATGTTGTTTAATAATGAATAACAGCAGTTGTCAACCAGTGGTTTGTGAACCATTAGTTTATCCCTGAGAAAAGTTTGGTGGTCTACAGAAAAATATGGTCATTATTTGCATTTATTGTTGTACTAATGATTAAGCCAAAAATCCACAAACATATTTCAAACAAGTGGGTACAAATATTTCAATAAAATTTTTAATACTTGAATAAGCTTCAATTATTTTGTGTTAATAGAATTAATATTAATAATTTTGTTTCAGTTAAAAAAGATTTATAGATTTTCTTATGATTAAATTTGCATTTATGATTTTCTCATAATTAAATTAGTGATTTCAATTATGTTACATTTTATAGTTGTAAAAGTGTTCTCAAATCATTTTAAAAACGCAACTTAGTGGTCTGGGGTGGAGTATTTAAACAGTGGTCTGAGAGACCTGAAAGGTTGGTGACTGCTGACCTAAAACTTAGAAGAGTGGAAATAGATTTTAAATAATTGATTAATATCTTATCTTCAGATTGTGTCTATTTTGGGGAAAGAAGCTTTGTCATTGGAAGTGGTAATGTTTAACAAGCTGAACAAAGGACCCAAGAGTGCTATTAGCATGTCTATCAAAGCTCATCTAACAAGGAGTCGTATTGTGTTTTTGAATAGTTTCACCCAAGTTGTAATGGTAAGTGGGTAGTAAAATAAAATTCTTTCATTAATTTTATTACATAAAATTTTACCTATAAAAATACAAAAGTATATTAACACTCTGTCACTCATGCCGTTGGATAGGATCAAACAGAAGTTTCTTTTCTATTTAAGGAAGGAATGTTAGCTAGCCTTCCAAAATAAAAATAATGCTTCTATTTCTCTAACAGTATCTGAGAAGGGTATCGATATACTTCTTATCTCTCTTGTACACTGTTTTGCCATACCATGAAGTAAAATCGTTGTGCGTGTTTGACAGAACCCAACATGTAGGTACTGGCGTATGGAACAGTGTTTCTTCATAGTTGATCAAAATAATATTTTTTCTGCAATACGAGAGAGTTTAATACTTCAAATGCTGTGTTTATGTGTTTCTCTTATTTACTGTGCAAAAGCATAAATATTAGAAGAGGTAGAAATCTAAATAATGTGAGTGTTGGACGTAGTCCAATACGTGAGTACTCATGCTACGAATGGCCGTGTGAGTGACAGAAATGTAAAAAAATTTCAAATATGATTTGTATTTATTTCTTTCTTTTCATGGTGTATTAAGTTATAATATAAGCACAGATAAATAAGAAAAATATATTAATGGTATTAATAAAGAAAAAACTTCATAATGGGTGCGTTGGACAGAGCCCAATGCATGGGTACTTGTGTTATGAATGGCCTTGCAAGTGACAGAATGTTAAACTGGGTTCCTGAATTTTTTCCCATTTGCGTTCATGGAAAAGGTAGAAGGTGGACTGATTGCCAGCCAATTGGTGTTGGAAATAAACCTTTAAGAGAAAGAATATGAGAAGCAATGTTGTTGTTGTTGTTGTTATTAATTTTTTTTTTCCTTATTTAAATATTTTGAAAATGAAGTTAAAACAGCATCATTTTATTATAATTTATGTATTTTAGGGATAGCTTCTTAGAAAATCTGATATTGTTAAATGGTAACCACTACTGCACTTATCATCATTGCCTCATTTTCATTGTTATAAATATTTTTACTGTGGTTGTAAAGTAGAATATGCATGGTTGTATTTAAAATTCTATAATATTTCTAGAACAAACATTTAAGAGATATTTTGTGTATTTTTTTAATATTTGATTAATTTTTTTCTGATAAGTGGGATCCCTCTGGGGAGGGGGATCCCTAAGCAACTGCTTATTTTGCAACAGGCTGCCCACAGCTCGGGGATAGCAACTTGTTCAATTTGAATTTTAATACATCACGAACCGCCAAATGGATATGTGACCATTTGTCGTTACAGTTATAGTCGCTACAGTCATTAATGTCTGTAGTATTCCCAAGTATAAGTTAAAACTTGCATTTCCTGCTGGATGCCAAAATAAAGTTCACAAGAACTTGAGAACTTGTTCACAAGAATATAACTGCAAGAACTGCTTAGCTATCAGTGCGTTATGGGCTGCTTCTGCATCTCAATTAAAAAGAGTACTGCGTCTCTGAGTAAATAAATTTGTTACTCACATACGAATTCACTGTACATGGAGTAATCATTTACATCATAAGTTACTTTTTCATGCTGCAGTCACTACACTACTATGGCACCTCCAAAATTTTTAGAAATCTATGAAATGCATTCACAAGTTCAGGACAAAATCTGGCCTCATATTTTTGCTGTAGATATATATTTACTATTTCTTTATGCTGGGAAAAATTAGCTGTCACCTTGCACTGGAAGGCACCGGAAAAAATTTAAAAATTCTGCACATTTCTGGATGCAAATTGTAGTTTGTGCAGGGTTTGAGCAACCCTGACTACTGGAAGAGAACATCCATTGAGGGAACTAGCTCTCCTATTAGCTTGAGTTCCAATTCAGGGTGGCAAAACTCAGCTAATGACATTGCTTATGCCCTTGACAAGCCTGCAATACCAAGAGCACAGAACTTATTCTTCCGGGCAATAATTCTTTGAAATTGAGAAACAGAAACCTGAAAGGATACCAAAATATGCTTGCAGTATGCAATCAGTGTATGAGGGTTCTGTTAAATTTGTTTGTACTCTGGTAAGCAGTCATGCTAATTTTAGATCATAATCCATGCTGGTGTTGTCTGGTGAATTACCCTGGAAAACTATAAATTGCTTGTCACTGTCATTGTTTCGTTCCCAAAGATAACCCTAAGTGACTTGAAAGCAAGTGATTGGTTGATTTAAATTTTTTTATTGCCTTCACGGCTGTTCAAAGCTGTCTTGCCAAATACACCACATATTATGTATTGTCTGTCAGTAGATACTTACAATAAAGTTTGATTTGTGATGAAATAGTGGCAATTTTTTAAATTAAATCTAAATATAACATTAAAAAATGTAAAAATTAAAGTGAATGGCAATAATCAAACTGTAATTGTAAGTTTTAATTGATGTATAGATTCATTGGCCCAATTATAATCGATTTAATAGTGCCCATTGATATAAAATTATCGATTTTCATACTAAGGGCGATGAATGCCTAATATCTAACTGACAAATAAACAAAATAAATCCACAGATTTAGTTATACCAAGTTACAATGTTCCCTGAAATGATCTTCTGTTTTCCACCCAGCAAACTATCAGACATAACTGGTATGAAGTTATCCAAGCGAGCAATAATAGTACAAACGTGAATTGTTCATGGTCACATGGTCCACTGCAGCAAGGGTTATCCCTGGTGTTAGCGAAAATTCTGACCAAATTCTTAATTTTTTCAGTAACTTCCTGTACGCGATGGTAGCTAATTTTTTCACGGCACATGTAAATAGTGAATATATTGTGTGAATAGTGAATAGAAAAAAGAATCAGGACAGATTCTGATCTGAACCTGTTTAAGGGTCCCTTGTCAGAAGCTCAGAATAGAAGTTTCTTTTCTTTCTTTTTTCATTTTTCTTTTTCTCTAATTCATTTTGTTTTTTCTTTTCTTTTTATTTTCTCTCTCTCTGTCTCCCTCTTGTCTTTCTTCCTCTCTCCCTTTGTGTTTTCTCTGTCTGCCTGTATCTCTGTGTCTTTGACTGTCTCTATCTTATTTTTTTTATTTCAGCTGCCCTTGTAGGACTACATTCTTTAATGGGGTCTGTCACTTACATTTGTCACATACTATCTAGTGGACTTAGGCAATCAGACACAACCCTATATGTGACTGAATGCTTTGTAATAACGCATGTCCCCTTTTTCCTTGCAGCTCAGATTGAGGGAATCATATTAATGAGCCAGAGTGGGAAGTCTACAGCAAGACTGCCCTTCTCACTATGCGATATTTAATCCACAAACATTTGAGTTCACTTTGAATGAAGCGTCTATGAATGAATGATGGAAAGAGTGTGCAAGAGCAATTGTGAGTGCGAAGGAGGGGTGAGCATAGGTGGGTGCGTGTGGAAGTGCGTTTGTGCATGAATGAGGGAGTGAGTCAACAAGTCAGGTGCGCATAGGAGTGAATGAATCAGTGAGTGAGCTAGCAACTATATAATACATAAATTGAGTTCTTTTTAAAAGAAAAGATAGAAAAATCTTTGGCCATTTGTTTTAATGGAAGAACTGAGCTTAACTAAAACTTATATAGGTGAAATATTTAACAATTATTCATTTTTTGTAGGGATTTTTAAACAGTTTCCAGAAAGCTCAAGAAAATATTGTGCAAGCAGTAGCAGATGCTGCAGAAGCTGCAAAAAAGAAAGTTCTTGATGCCCATGCTGCATCCCAGTTTGTGGTGCTGGATATAAGTTTCCAGGTAGGTAAGATTGTAATAAATATTTTCAATTTCTAATGTGTTTTTGCAACATTTCCAACAGCTGATATTATCTAAAAATATTTCTCAGATGATAATCTCTAAGAAATGTAGAAGTGAACTACAATATCTGTGGTTGTAAAAGTGACACATAGGTGAAACCGAAAGAAGGCAGTGGAAAATTATTATGAGAAAACAGATGAATAGGCATAGTGTCTAACATGTGAAGAAGAGAATTTTCCCCATTAAGTTAGATGGGGTGAGAATTGAATTCTTAGGAGATGCCACCCAAATTTTCCTGTGCTCTTCTTGCACTAGCCACATATCACACTTACAAATCATTTGCACACATCACTTTGCTACTTACATGTGCATGCCACTCTTGGGCATATGCTGTTTGCAAGGGTGTACCACTTGCATGTGCTGTTCCACATTCAGGGGAGGACAATCCAAGATTACAATATTTTTATTGTTATTCCGGATATTCCTGCATGAGTCACAAAGTCCCTTTGGGAATTCACATAACAGTACATACATACTGGATATACTATAGTACATCAGTACATACATACTGGATCTCCAGTGCTTGTCATAGGTTCTCTAGATTAGTGGGCCACACATGGATAGGTAATCAGCCCATTGCTTGGCCCTAAGGGTGGGGAATGGGAAGAAGATAGGGAAGGGAGCACACAGTGTGTTCCTTGTATTGTAAGATGCTGCCCAGCATTTGCCTGGGGGCAATCGGGGAAATCATGGAAACCACTGCTCAGAGCAGTTCGCCTATAAAATTTATTCCAGAAGGTGCTACAAAATTGCTGACGTTAATAATATCACGCAAATTTCCAGGACTTGGCAGGAATTGACCCTATGACCTCCCAAACACTGGTACACTCAAGCTGTCGCGTTGCCTTTATGTTCGCTGCTACCAGTACAGTTGCTTATAATATTCCCTAAACAAAAATACAAACCCATCTTTCCAATTCCAATCTGACCTTGATATCATAGGTGAACTTGGAACTGGGGGAGACCGCATTCAGGAGGTCATTGAAAAAGGCAATATAATATTGCAAAACTTATTTGGAGTCCAAAAATCTCTTCAAAAATAGCAAGTTCTTTGATTTCTCTGTGTTGCTGATGACATTCAATTCCTAGAGAATTACCACTGAACAGCAAATTTCCTGTCCTACAGTCATTGAAGTACTATCAGGTCCTTACCATCAGAGGCTCCGCGTCAATGCGCCGTCCTTTCATCTGTCTAAAATCCACATTTCTCAATATTCAATTCAAATTAGGTTATTAAATACATCATGTGCAACACTTTTGTAAACATCAGTATCATCAAACATAAGTCAGTCAATTATATCAAGAAATAAAATTAAAAATAAAATCTGGCCTGCTCTTTAAAGTTTATATCTCTTAGTCTTGGACCACTAAATGCCTATTTACGTTTTAAAAAGCACAAGAAGATAGGGGATGTTAAGTTTTGAAATTCGATATTTGTTTTTTGTTTCATAAATCCTGAATAACATTTATCTAAAGCATGTTTTACAAGCACTCATTAGAACATTTGAAAAAGCTTATTTTAGCACATGTTCTGTGTATGGATGAGAGTTTTTAGGACTTGAATGATTTTTTTTACTTGCAGCGATATCATCTTGCACCTGAGATGAATATGTCTATGAAAATATTAAAAAATTTCTCAAATTATTTTGTATTATAACCACTTTTCTATTTAGGCTCCTCTCATTGTGGTCCCAGTAAATAAAACAAGTTTGGAGGTGCTTCAATTAGACTTTGGTCAATTATTGATAAAAAACAAACTGGAAACTAGTCCTGCGGGTCCTATAGATCTTATACGATTTGATTTACAAGATCTTCAAGTAGCAAGGTAAATTTGTTAACTGAAAATTTAAAATGAAAACTATGTTCTAAAATATGTATAGTTAAAAATCTTTTATGAATTAATGTGTTTGGAGTGATGAGGGACGAAAACCAGACATAGATTATTGTAAAATAACCTACAGACTTTTTCTCTTAACAATTTTGTGCATTTTAAACTCCTTGTGTTATATTAATTTTGTAATTAAAATAACAATTTGAACTTCTCTACACAATTTTAGGTGTTTGAAACTTGCCATATAATAATCTTATGTCTAGTTTTGGTTTCCAATTATAATATACGTTGTTTTTTTTTCAGAAAATAATGCTCTTATTTACCTGAATGTAGGATGAATTTTGATGAAGCCTCGTGAAATTCTGTTTTTTAAAGAAAATTCTTACCATTTAATCAAAATAAAATTGCAAATTTTATGAAAGAATTTAACTGATCGTCTTGTTTCAGTTTCAATTGGTGTGTAATTGCTCAGTCTCCCTCTATAAATTATTGACGGTCATGTTTTGTAGTTATATTTATTTCACATGATTAAACAACAGTTATGACATTTTGGAATTCTTTCATTTCTATCTTCAGGTAAAACTGTAAAGAATACATTGTACTAAATATTTTTATAATAATAAAATAATTGTTATAGTGTTTTTGTACAATTTCTGTTCTTATCTTAATTATCAGAGTACGAAAACAAGGTAAAAAAATCTTCATAATTCATATTTCTTAATAATCTGTTATTACTTGTTTTCTTTTTACCGGGTACTTCATTTACTGGTAATTGAGGTTGGAACGGACGTGTATAAAGGAGTAAAATCATTTCATAATTATAAAAATAGTAGAAATATGTAATGCATTTCATTTTGGGGCGTTTTGTCCTTCATTTGTGTCATTAGATTTTGTAATGTAAGTATTGCATCCTTTGCTCTGCTTCATTTTCAGAATACATATTATTCATGATTTTTTCAACAAAGTTGTTTGTTACAATAAATTTCAATAATATGATCGATTTCATCTTCATTGTTAATGTAGTTGTGGTTCTTATACACAGGAAATTATAATGAAACGTTCTAGTACTATGAATTAAATATATTTTTTGGTGTTAATGAAGAGATGGTAGAAAATATTAAAGCATAAAAATGTATTTAACTATTTCTCTTTTGATTTATAAAAGTGTAACATTGTTGAGGCTCTTGGAATTGTGTTAACTAAAAACATTGTTGAAGTATTTATTTGTTGATCTTGACTAACAGAGTGAAGCTAAACCATAATCAAGAAGTGGCTTTAGAGCAGAAATTAGTTCTACCAGTTACTTTCGTTCTGCAGTTGGCTCGGTCATTGACACAGTCTGCTGATGGCTTGGTACCTGAAATAGCCATGCATGGACATTTAGATAATTTGGAAGTGAGTGAAAGCGAACAATATTGTTTATAAACCTTAAGGTGGTTTCTGTATGATTGTAACTGGTTTTTGCCAATTCTTATACCTGCTAATTATTCTTTGTAGGTTTCTTTGAATTGGAATGATGTTCAAATGATAATGCGAATTTTAGCGGAGAATTTTGATAGTGATAATACAAATTCACCAACTCTGCCAGTGACACCTGAAAATGGATTGAAAGTAGTACCTGGTAATTTTTTTCTCTTGTCAAACAAAATAATTATCAGAACATGATTGAAAAGGAGTTCAAATGATAAAATTTGTACTTAGACAAGTTTCAATATCTCCAGGAGGAAAAACATTTCCCGGACTTTTAATTTATCTAAATTGAAGAGTAAAAGACAATCAGTTAACCTTCCTAATGCCTTGAGATTAAGTAATACTAAGAATGGTCTGCATGGACGCCAAAGGACATTTAACTTTTATGCTTTGTTTTTCAAAACAAACTTGTGAAAAAGGAAGAAAGAGGAGAATTTATATTTTGTTCAAAAAATTGCTTTCAGCTTTTTCTTAGTATACTTCTGGGAAATTAATAATATGTAAATATAAAATCTCCTTACTTCACACGAAATTCATTTTATTAAAGATTTTTTCAAATTTTTTTC
This sequence comes from Teleogryllus occipitalis, assembly GCA_011170035.1. Taxonomy (NCBI): domain Eukaryota; kingdom Metazoa; phylum Arthropoda; class Insecta; order Orthoptera; family Gryllidae; genus Teleogryllus; species Teleogryllus occipitalis. Next base: position 1,074,879 of record BLKR01000027.1, read on the forward strand.
ATCTGCATTCTACAAGCTCAATTTAATTATCCAGATTAAATTTTTTACTTATTTTTGACATTTTTCTCACCCAGTCATCAACACTGCTGCATCACACTATCTTTTGACTTAGAAACAAGTAGTTAAAAAGTCTGGAATTTAAAAATCTTTCTAAATTTTTATGTAATGAATATTTTTGACACATTAAAAAGTGATCGACACACCAAAGTAATGTTTCTTCATCATGTTTATTAAACCAATGGTGCTAAAATAGTTCTTTCTCACCCCATAGTAACGGTTCTGTAATATTATTATACCAAACTTTCTGTCCATATTAACATATTGTCATCTTGTAAAACTTGTTACAAATCGTAGAACATTAGTTGCAAAAACCAGTTCTATTAAAGCTAATATATCAACACAAATTTGACAGTTAAAACTGTGTTTCATACAGCTAAAACTTCTCCCAACAATGAAAAGGAATTCTCACAATTTAAACTCCCATGTCGCAAAGGGGTGCTTGTCGATTCCTACCTGATAAATATTGAGACTAGCAAATGGAACACGGGAAACCCAAATTTGCATGTTCAAAAATTTGAAAATTATGCTTAAGTACTCACAGTTAAAAAAAAAAGTACATAACCTTTTTTAAAGAACTAGTTATTTAGAACAGATTTCATTTAACAAAAAAACTCTAACATGAACATAGTACTTTTACTATGTTAATATTTTGTTATTTGCAATTTTTGAAAATAGAGAGTTCACTGTAAATGGGACCAGCTCCACTTCCTTTGTCATTCTTTGCTACATACGAGGGGCAAAAATTAAAGAAAAAATTTGAGCCATTTTTGAGAAAATAATCGTTTAAAAATAATATTTCATGCAAAATTTATTTATTTGTTTACAGGATATTCCCATGTAATTATAAAAAGTGAGTACAAGATACATCTTTGTTAATGAAGTCACAAAGAGTAAATTTAGGAACAACATCTAATTACAAATCAGGTGGTTTTATAGAGCAATTCTCAGAGAGTACGTACATAGCTTGAGTAAGTAATGTTGATAAAATCAATTCGCTTACAATACTTGTTAGCAGTAGAGGCAATACAGTCGAAGGAATCATTCATTTGATACTCAGTTTTTACAGGTTTGACAGAAAATAATAAGGGATTACGTGTTGACACGTGAGGGACCCTAAGTCTGATATTAGGGAGAAAATTATTACAATTAATTTTACTCAACAAAATTTTAAATCACAGATTGTTCATCTATCCCAAAGATGAGGAATGTTGTACAATGAGTAGTAATCTGCGTAGTTGTGACAAAACTGCAGGATAGGGCATCCATCGCCAAACGCTAAATTGCACAACAACCTGTGTTGTACCTTCTCATGATGTTTTATGGCCTTCCCAGTGAAGGGAGACCAAATCAGACTGGCGTACTTGAGAATGGGCCTTACTAGTGAGTTAAAGAAAAGTTTGATCATGTAGAGTGATCAAAATTGTGATGAGTTTCGTAGGATAAAACCCAAGGATCGCAGAGCTTTGTTATCAATACCGTTACTGTGGTCATTGAAATTTAGTTTACTGTTGAAGATAACTCCAAGGTCTCTGATGTTGCCAACCACAGCCAATATACTCTAATTGAGTCTATATGGAAAACCAACAGTGTCCCACTTTCAGGACAAGCTAATGATATAGCACTTGTCATGGTACAATGATATGTTATTCAGAAGGCACCAATTTTCAGCAGCTATTAAATCAATTTGCAACTTGATGGTGTCATCAGTATCAAGTACCAAATCTTACAGTCATCAACAAAAAGAAGGATATTACTATGTTTTAAGACAATAGGAAGAGATCATTGATAAACAGGTTGAAAAGTAAAGAGCCCAGGTGAGATCCCTGAGGGACTCCAGATGGTACCCAGTAGGAGTCAGAATGGATAGTATATGCACACGTTTTCTTGAGCCCAGGAATATCTACCCCCACTCCTTTGCTACTATTAATTGAATTAAGTGTAAATGATAAAAATGAGTGTTGTAAACAAAATCTGATAACCAAAAATGTTTGGTCCCGTGCAATAGAAATATTTTGCATCGAAAAACAATTTACAAATTTAATATCAAATGCATTTTGTGAAAATAACCACACTCCCCACTCCTCTCGCAACTAATGAAGCGAGGGCTCAAGAAAACGTGCGTGGACAATACCATTCAGAGCAACATACTGCACTCTGTTTTGCAAATAATTGATCCATGAAAGGAGTGGTTCACCCAAACCCATCTTAGTTAGTTTATGGATTAAGATTGTATGATCAACCTGGTCAAATGCCTTAGCAAAATCCGTATAGATTGTATCAACTTGAAAGCCATCAGTGAGGGAATCAACAATAAACTTTTTAAATAAGTCCAAGATTGTACAGGTTGACCTGCCCTCCCTGAATCCATGCTGGGAATCTGAGAGTATAGGCTCAAAAGAAGATGTAAAATTAATGCACACTAGTTTTTCAAACAGTTTAGGGATGACTTTTAAGATGGAAATGGGGCCTTAGTTTGTCACATCTGATATATTACCTTTTTTATGGAGGGAGATAGTCTTGCTCTTCTTCCAAACATCAGGAAAATACCTACATATAAGGGATTGATTAAATAGTAGAAATAATGGGCTAGCTATGGCATATTTGCAATGTAACAAAAACAGATTAGATAAGAGATCGGGACCTGGACCCTTTCTTGGATTTAAAGAACCAAGCTTCTCAAAGATATCACACAACTGTAATTGAAGATTGTCGATGAAAGGGTCCTTGACAACTGAAACTGGAGAAGAAACCAGAAGGGATGATGTGTTATTGGAAAATTGGTTTCTGAAGTATTGTGCAAAAATGGATACAGTATCGCTCAATTCTGTACAATGAATATCCCAATAGTGCATATTACGTCGGATATGATTATGATTTGTGGTGTAATGTACATGATTTGAGAAAACATTGACATTACAAGAAATAGATTCTTCAACTGAAGAGATGTATTTAACATAGGAATGCTTTTGAATGTACTTTACTTTGACTCTGATGGCAGAAAACAAATCACAAGAGTCAGTGATTTTGATGATTTATAGTCTCTACATAATTTTTTCTTTTCCCGGATAAGATGAATCAGTTCCGTGGAATACCAGGGCAGGCAAGAGTTACCAAAAATCAGCCTCATTGGAACATAGCAGTCAATTAGTGAATAAAGAATATTATAAAAGATACCCACATTTGTATTAGAATTCATGTTGCTAAGAAAGGAACTCCAATCAATCATATTAAGTTCAAAGATCTTAAGATTAAGCTTTCCAATTCAGCTCTCGATATATTTAGGTAATGTTGTTTTAGTGTATTATCATTTCTGGCAGAAATGACAAGAGGTTTAAGCTTGTTTTTTTTTTTACGCAGAATACGTTTAGCGTCGACATCACTTTCAAAGGTGGGGGTGACCGTTCCGACCCTTCCCAATTCTCACTGCTGACACTGCCATAGGAAGGAGGAGAATATATTGAAGTTTGGTGTTGAGATACTCACTCCAGGGTTGTGGGCATGATCATAGAAGATAACATTTGAAATTCATTTACAATGTTCTTCTATTTTCCCAAGCAAGTCTTCTTCCAGAGAGTGGGAGACAATTGAGTGATTATTAGCACTTTCAAGGAATTCAACTCTGTCCGAGAGATTTTCAATTTTCGCATCCTGCCCAACAATCCTCAAAGTCACCTGTTCAAATTTGGTGTTGAAAAAGTCAAACATGTCCTTTTTTAAATTAGTCATATGGCACTCTAGCACCGTAACCAAATTCGTTTGTAGTAACCATAGCACAGCAAGAAGATAATCCTTCGTTAGATAAGGTTGGAGTGAGCATAACAGCTTGGATGATATGGAGTTTTTCGGACTTTGCGATTCTTGACTACAGTGCCAACAGGAAGTTCCTTTTTGCCATAGCTGCAAAGAGTATTGGGAGATGGTTTTGGTGAGCGGACAGATGCATCACTGGAGAACGATTCGCTATCACTTTGAAGATTGCTGCTCCATACTTGTTTAGAAATTAATACTAAGGAATTCTGAAAATTCATTAGGTAGCCATGTTGGAAACAGGCCTTAAGATGCGAGTGGCACTCACATGAATTTGGTCCAGCAAAACGCTGAAAGTTAAGAATCAGTCTTGAAATGTTAGAGAGTCACAGAGTAATTGTCACCAATTACTCAAAACTACTCATATTCTTGAAAAGTCGAACATGAACTTATTTGAAAATCTGTTTTTGATAAACAAATTTCATTAGAGAAAAAATTATATTTCCATTATTGTAGTTGTAGGAAAGTGCCAAAAAAATTTTGAAGGTTTGCAATTTTCAAAAAATCATGAGTTTCAATAAAAAAACGAGATCCACACCAATTCTGTGAGAGATCTTCACACAGTCCAAGGACAAAGTGTAATCCAAAATGTTGCTGCCATTTTTGTGAACATTTTGAAAATGTTGAGGCTTTATTTAAGGAATCTCTAGAAATCAAAATATCTGTTTCAAACTCACAGGGCCTTGAGTTTATTCAGATTGATCGGGAATATGAGTTATGGAGAAAATCGTCTGAATAGTTTTGGCACTAGCATTGAGTGCAAACAGACAGACAGACAGACAAACAGACATATTTTACTGTCAATAGATTTTTTGGTATCAAGAATCCACAAAATATGGATTCTGACTTCTTGGTGTGTTAGAGGAAGTAATTTACTACGTATAGCAGGAACCAGATTTATCCACTTTTTGTTAGCAGGGCTTGGCAATTTTGGCTTTTCTGCCGAAAGATCGCCATTTTTCCTCCGCAACATTACAATACTTTCTCTACACTGCATAAGTAGTTACCGAGAAACTAAAAATAGAAAGCAGGTTGAGATGGATCCCACTTTCTATTTTTATTTTCTTGTGTATATAAGTTTATATGTTTATATACACATTTTGGAGTCCCCCCATATTAAAAGAGTGTTGTTTTGTTTCAAAATGCCCGTCTGTCTTGTCTGTCTGTGAGTACTACTAGAACTTACACCATGCGTAGGATTTTTTCAAAATTGAAGAAACCCCTGTCCATCTGCCTCTAGTTAAAAAATTGAAAATTGCAAAAGAATATTTTTTCATTGTCTTCCTACAACTATAAACTTGAAAACAGAGATTTTTCCTTCAAATGAAATTTGTTGTCCATAAATAGTTCTTTCATTAAGATCATGTAGATTTTTTGAAAATTTTATTAGTTTTTGTGCGATAGTGCGTGCAATATTTGCAAAAAAACAAACAACAAGATTTTCTCAAAAATGGCACCAAATGTTTTCTTTAAACTTTTGGTAGGAGTAGTGCCGAATGTCCCACACGATGACTTGAAGGCCATATTACTCTGTTTTTGTTTTTTGTTTTTTTTTTTAATCCCCCCCCCCCAAAAAAATTAAAAAATGTAACTTTTTTGACTTGTCTCTCACGTTGTTCATACATACATTACCGGCAATTTGTTCACATTCTTATATTTGCGAGTACATGTGCTTAAAATAACATCCTATTAAGTTTCTCTAAAACTTAAAATTAGCTCAAAATTCCGCAGTTTCAGAAATGCTCAAATGCCATTTTTTCAAAAATGACCCCAAATTTTTCTTCAAAGTTTTCCAACAGATAGTGCTAGTTGCACTGTTTAATATGACATAAGTTCATTTTGGTGTATTCTTTTGTTTTTTCAGAAAATACACAAATATAATTTTTTTAAAAATATGTCTCAAGCTGTTCAAATGTACATTTTAGTTGATTTGTATACATTATTGCATTTGTGAATGGATGTGCTTCAAATGACTTCAAATGAAGTTTTTCAAAAACTCAATAGATTCCTGTGAAAAAGTGTTTCAAATTTCGCAGTTGTAGTAATACTTAATCGCTATTTTCTTCAAAATGACTTCAAATTTATCAACAAAAATTACTATTTAGGACTAGCCGGCGGCGCTAGCCGAATGTGTTTACTACGCTCCGTGAAGTCACGAAGGTTAAGCGCATTCGAGGGTTCGTGGTTGGGTGACCGGGAAAAAAAAAAAAAAAAAGAAAAAGAAGAAGACTAGGTTTTACTCTTCTGTATTATTTTTAAAGTAATATTTTGGTTCTACTATTAAAGAATCGAAAAGTTGAGAAAATGTCAAAAAATAGTACTTCGGGTGACGATGGATGATAGCTGATAAGAGGATGGGGCAAGATCATCAATTTAGTCCACACCAAAGAAATGAGAAAACTTTATTACGAGAAAGTCTGTGTCATTCTGTAGGCCCACTAGTTATCTCTTTGCATTAAGAAGGTTAACTAAGAATTAGATGTCCAAAGTAAAGAAAAATGTGCTATTGGAAATTAATGTAGAGGCCTCTTGGGAAAAAAAATCAATCTTGGTTATTTTGTACTTGTATTTTTACTTTTTTTGCAGAACGAAGTGAAAGACCCCTGAATTGGGAGTTATATCTTAGCATGTCAACTTTAAAATTACATTTAGGACTTAACCAGTCAAACCAGATACATTTTGCAATGACTGGGTCAGATTTTGCTCTCAAGAGAAAAAAGAACCTGCATGTGGCTTTCCATATCAAAGACCTTGTTGCTACTAATCCTTTTGCTACATCAGCTTATCAAAGGGTATGGATTTCTATAAACGTTGAATATTTGGTGTGTAAGATTTTTTTCTTTGCAACACATTTCTTTTTACAGGTAGTGGCTGTTGAAGGAAGTGAAGCGTTGTCTGTGGAAGTCGTGATGTTTGATCGATCCACTAGTAACAATGAAAATGATATAACTGTGAAAGCCACTATGGCTCAAATTCGATTTATATACTTGCCTTCACTTATTTCTTCTCTGAAGGTAAGTTCCTAGTAAGAGAAACCTACATGACACTCATTCAGATATGCAAATAGAATAGAAATTGGAAAGACAGTATTGGAATAATTATTAAATTACTATATTTATTGTAAGGATTCCAGTAGATGCTTAATTGAAGATGATATTAATGCTACTGAATTCTCACTTCTGCTCTGTTATTTTAATTATTTGTTATATTTAAAAATCATAGTAAATATTAATACTATTAATTCAGGTATTTAGGGCACTTTTGATTTTTGTTGTAGTTGTACCTTGACTTGTAACTCTGAATGTGCAAAACCTCTGATATGATATTATCCTACCTTTGAAAGAAGCATTGTAGTACTCCACTGCATCAAATGCTTCAGTGTAAATACTTTCTCTCTTCCTAATCAAATTCAGTATATAGTGACTTGAATATTTCGACTATGTATTAAAAGTTCATTAATGATGTTTTCTATTTTCTTAATCATGGTGCTACAGTATAAATAAACATGTTTCCAGGAATTTCTCCTTGCATTTAATTACGAACCAGAAGGTATAGTTGAGGCTATGGCTGGTGTAGCTGAAGCAGCAAAAGGAGAAGTTATTGAAGCACACAACCAGGCTACAAGAATTGGACTGAATATAGATTTGAAGGTTGATTGCATTTTTATTTGCTGCTTATAAATGATTGTTGTTATTATTATTAAACTCGTGATTAAAGTATAGTACATTAGAGGCGAAGATTCGCAGCTCCTTTTCCAGATTTTCGTTTTTAATTTTAAAACAATTGCAAGAAATAAATCTATTTGAAGATATGAAGTAGTAACCCCCAAATTTTATAGTATTCATTTAAGCTTGTAATGAAAAATCGTAACTCCAGTGATGCAACAAAGAGAGCTGATAGTTTCTTTCCTCTCATAAAGTATGACACAAATAAAATAAGAGTTATTTTTTTATTGTATGTGTAATCATGTATGTATTATTAACCATTCAACAACACTATTGAAAATAATATCTGTAATTCTTCCAGGCACCTGTTATCATTCTTCCATGTCATGGAATGGACAATGATGTGCTTTTATTGGATTTTGGAAATCTGACTATAACAAATGGGTTTCAAGTCATAACTGATCCGGACACTTTTAATAAAGTACTTATTGATAACATGGTGTTAGGTCTTCAAAATCTGAAAATTTCTAGGTAAGAATCAGTTTACAGAACAAGTTGAGTGAAAGAGTAAAGAAGTTTCAAAACCAAAGTTCAAACTCCTCTTTGACCCAATACGCCATAGTAAACTTCATCACCTGTAATTTAAGTCTCATGTTCTTGACATTAAATGATAACAACATTTTGATGTCCAAAGAAATCAAATAGTAAAAATAAATTATTTTTAAAGTATTATTTTATTTTTTATGAACAGGCAGTTACAACAAGATAAAGAGTTCATCATTATAAATAGTATGTATTATAGTACCGAGACAAAAAATTACAAAGTATTATGTGTATGTGTATACAGTAAAACCCCTCTTTTACACTTTTCATGGGACCCTAGGGAAAATGCTTTTCTTCTCTTTGAAACTATGGGTATAATGTATTTAGATACAATCAATAATGATTATAATAAGCTTTAACATGTATAATTAGATACATAATAAACAAGATTACAGAGTCAAATAGAAATCTAACCTAAATTTACAACATCGGAAATTGAAGACATTAATACCGCAGTCTAATGAATTTTAAATGTCGCAACAATTCTTCCACGAGTCCTCGTAATCCACTGCTAGTAGCCTTAGACGATGCAACCATGTAGGACTCATTGATGAATAAAGGGAGGGAAATAGTATTTCTACTGTAAGAAAAGCTGCGAAGTTTACATTTTCCCAAACTCAATAAAATGTTTGTTTTTGGCAATTCGTAATGATTTCCAACTAGCATTTTATTTATTTATATATTTATTTATTTATGAAATAATAGAAAGAGTATTCATGAAAGGAATTTACAGTTCAAAACGTACGGAGAATTCCATACTTTGATGTTTGAGCTATTACAGAATGGGGAAAAATTACAAGACGCGACAATGTAAATTGAGATGAAGCGCGTTTTTTAGCTTTCAAAACACGATGCCGATAAGCAACGTGCTTTAGCAACAACTCAAGTTGCCAAGAGCGCTTGTGTGTCGTTTTGCGTAAGATACAATGTTAATCAACACGCCTGTTAAGTCACTCGTATGCGCAGGCATCGATGCAGCTGGCATCGTGTTAGGACCATTTTTAACATGGCAAAGTGATGGGAAAGTCCAGTGACAGTGACCGTTGTTCCCAACGCGAAGTGCTTTTCTGGTGGTGTTCTGGCAAGCAGGCTTGTAAATTGTGGGAAAATTGAAATTATATTATTGTAAAAGCGGGGTATTTATAACCTTATGAATATACGAAAACTGATGGGACCGACAAGAAACGTAAATGCCGGGTAAACGTAAATTGCGGGAATGTAAAAGTGGGGCTTAATTACAATTAAAAGTGAAATGGAATTATTATGAATTGGAATAGGCAATCATGGGAATGTGTATAAAATTATTTTGTGTTACACTATAATTAAAACTCATTCCTCTTCCTGTCTAAAACAGTTGTGATAATTACTTGGTCAACACAAGATTACTTCTAGTAATGTTTATATAAAATTTAAAACAGCATTAAAACTAACCATTATTGAGTGCTTAACCATTGACAGCTCTAGGGGATTGAAAATATCTAACAACCCTGTTAATTTCATAATAATACGTTTTGAGATAATTCAGTATTGTCCATTTTTAATTTTGAAATTGTATGATGTAATTTCTAAATGTATAGATACGGGTTCAAATGATTTCTTGATCTCCTTTTAAAATTATCTATGTGTGGTGCAATTGTTTTTACTTTCTTGCATACTATTTACATGGTATAAAGAAATTATTGTCATGCTGAAGAAAACAGTGGTGATTTTTCAACAGAAAACCTCATTTTGTAGATCCCTGATACCAGAAAGATGGATAATTCTTGTTCCTATAGTAAATAATTCCTCTAATACACTGTGTTGTCAGAGTTCACATTTTGTGTCCCTGATATCGGAAAATTGCTTTATGGCAAAACATCAGTCAATCCATGTATCCGCCCGCCTGTCAGTTCACTTGTGTCCAGTGCTAATGGATGAATCGTAAGCATGATGTTCACAAAAATTGATATTCCTTTTTCAAACACACTGATGTCACAGCCCCTTGATTTGAAAAGGATATTTGGGTTTTGACGGTACATGAAGCTCTAATGACATTTTCAAAATTGTCTGTAAAATGGCCCAAATCATTTCCTTGAATAGAGAAAAGTACACTTATCAAAATAGTTCAGTCCAATTTTTGCTCAAGTTTCTGAATTTTCGAAATTCACTAAAGTTTAAAAGTTTTTCCGCACCTTCCTTTAACTACAATATTGAAGTTTGAGATCTTTCTTTTAATAAAATTAGTTTTTCAAAAATAAGTCTTCAAATAAATAATGTACAATTTTTTCAGAACATGTATAGTTTTTGCACAATTTTATGTCAATCAAAGGCATTGTAAAAAGATAATTTCCTCAAAAGATGCTCCATATTTTTTCTTTAAATGTATTTCATGGATAGTGCAAAGTATACTTAATAAAATGGCACAGATGGAATTTTTGTTGAACTCTCTGATTTTTGAAATTTGCAAAAGTGAGAAATAATGCAAGAATATATGTGCTGTTGAGCACCACAAATTTTTTGTTTTCTTCCTCCATAATTCTCTTTCTTTTTTCATTTCTCTTTCACTTCAATATATCTTTTAGGGTGAGTTGAAATTTTTTTTTTTTTTTTGTCTGACTTGCCTCTGAAAATTAGATTTTCTATAAGAAAAGAAGATTACTACAATAATAGCATTTCTGAACACACGGAAATTTGAGCTCATTTTCACAAAAAACTTTCGAGTTTTTGAGAAACTTTAAAAGACAACATTTGAAGTACTTGTTGTAACAAATTCAATGATATATAGAAATAGTACAGAACATTCAAAAAGTCACTCCGCAGTGTCCGTCTCTCCAGTCCAGCATCCTTTATGCGGAAACGACAACATCGCGGGCTTAAGCAGCATGACTGTTCGAACGTTATTCTCAGAAGCGCACTTGCTACAAGCATGCAGGAGTTAAAAAAAAAGTTATTGTATTCTTATGCGATCACCGCGATGCTGCCGTTTCCGCATAAAGGATGGTGGTGTGCAGAGACAGCCACTGCAGAGAGACTTTTTGAACGCTCTATAGATAATGTAACTATTAACATGAGAGAATTGTCAAAAAATTACATTTTTCCAATTTTTGAAAAAACAAAAGAATAGATGAAAATGTTGTTTATGTCATCTTATAGAGTACATTTAGCAGTATCCCAACTAAAAGTTCAAATAAAAAATTCAGAGCAGTTTTCGAGAAAATCGTATTTTTGTTATTGTAAAATACAAAAAATGATAAAATTGGATATTTTGGTGAAAATATCTCACTCACAAAATATTATGATAACGTTTTAACATTACACTGAATAGTGTACAGCACTTACCTGGTGACAACACATTGAAAGGATTTTAATTTCCAAGTGATAAATTCAGAAGTATACTGTATACGAGATCAAATGAAAAGTAGGGCAAAAATACCATTTTCGAGGCACCTGTACATTCTCTAAATATTGTTAAAAACACATATTAATGTGGTAATCTTCTTTTCTTATAAAAAACGTTATCAGTTTTCAGAGGCCAGCCAGGCAAAAAAAATTTTTTGACCAATCCAATACAAAAGACTCATTATCTCTGTCCTGGTTAACTGAGGCTCCAGGTTAACCAATGCTATCATGTGGAACAATCCATTGAAAAATGGAACACTGAAATGTATGAATTGGCTGCTGTAATGATAGCGAGCTTGCATGTGCATTGGGTGCACATGTGCACTGGGCACTCTCACCAATTGTAGGAAAATTGAGGCTTCCCTCAATTCATTAATCGTTAGGAATTTTTGTTTTAGAGCATGTTTATACCAAAATATCTTTTCTTTTCCACCATCATGCAATAATTTTGTGTTTTTCCTTCTAAAATTGTAATATTTCTTTTTATGTGTTTAGGGTGGAACTTGGACCAACAGGTGATATATTGAATGAATGTTGGCTTCTCCAACCTATTAATTTTTCTATGGAATTGAAGCGATGTCTGAGCACTCAGAAATTTTCAGCAGTCCCAGACCTTGATCTGAGAGGTTGTTTAAAAACAGTTGTGGTGAGTACTTTGTTGGGAGGGGAAAAAAAAAAAGGGAAAGGAAAGAAAAAAAAAAAAGAAGAGAAAAAGTATTTTTTTTTAAAAAATTCTTTACTCATGATTTTAATTTTTAGGTTGCTTTGAATCAAGAGGATATCCAGTTGGTTATGGGAGTGTTAAATACCTTTTCAAATTCAGAATCAAAAGACACAGGTGTGTAAAATTTCATTTTTATTTGTGAAAAAATAAAAATTGTAGTTCAGGATACAGAATGATGATTTTATTTAAGCACTTGCATTTTGAGAATAATATATGAATAATAATGTATAAAATGTAGCATAATTGCTTATGCTTGCTTATTCTTGTTTATTTTGAATTTTGTTAAAGAATTGGACGTGTTCACACAAAAATGAAAAAATTATTTGGGTTGCTATTGTTACCATACTGGGAATACAGAACTCATTATTGCAAAACAAAAATAGGTTTTCTAAACTAGAATTTATTAATTGTTTACCAATGCACAGTTACAATTCTTATAGTGAAATTTTTTTTTTCTAGTTAGTGCCACAGCCTCTACTCAGATTAATACTCCTGGAGTAATGCAAAAAGAAACAAGTGGTGTGTCTGTTTTGTTTTCTTTCACAATGGAAAAATTAATTGTGGAACTGTTTGATGAAAAACCAAAACTAGTGAGTGTGCTTTTGTGAATATGAATTTATATGCATTCATAGGCATTCTGTACATGGTAACTTGGTGTTATAATATGTAAATGCATTTATATGCAATCAGTGTAAGGTAACTTGTGACATCTTCAGTAGCATATGGCTAAATGTGTAAATTAAAAATGACAATTTGACCCCTCCTTATGACATTCGGATTTTTTTAAATTTGGGAGTGGGCAGTGGTGGCTTGAGCTCAAAGAAGCATTGTGCTATCATATAGTCTATCTGGCTATCACAGTATGTTGGTCGAAACATCAGCCACAAGAGCAGATATGCGGCTCGTCCTGGATAGCCTAGCTAATACTAACTCTAATAGAAACTCTAATAGAATACTAACTCTAACACTAATAGAAGCCTATGCAATCATAGCTGTGTGTGCTGTTAACAGTGACTTACCTAAGCTTTCTGAGTTTGCAGGGCAAGAAAAGTTCTATCCCTCTTGCCAAGCATAATTACAGTTATTAAAGTATTTTGGTGAAGTAATTTTAGAAAATATTTAAACTTATGCACTAAAATTATGTACAAATCTGTTTAAATGATTGTGTCGAATTTAAAATTCATCCACATGTAATTGATACTAACCATACCTGAAATTTTAGTTATAGAATAATTTATATTTCATGTTGAAATTACGCTTTTTATTAATAATTCAGTGTTAATTTATTTTGTTAATTACAAAAAATATGTAAACGTTATAATTGCAGTTCGTGTAATTGTAGAACATATAGTTCATGTGCAATTGTGTTGCCATGTTACTTCTCTGACTTGGGGAAAAATAACTGGCAATGTCTGTTGCCAGTTATTTATTTTCTAGAACAAAACAGCTTGATAGATGACAGATCGGTGAGGCACTGTTATGGGACTCTACTTGGTGCTGTGAATCTTGCAGTCTTCAAGGGCATAAATGATCTGAATTTTAGCGTATGGGAACAATATGAGTTATTTGCTAGTGAATTTTCATGCTCTGTGTGACATCATCTTGCTTTCTCGTTCAGAACAGCAAATGGTAAACCACAGACTACTCCTGAAGTAGGTGTGTAGGCATGTTAAGAAAACTCACTTCAGAATCACTATGCACTGTGTGAGTTTTTTGATCAGTTAATTAATTAAAATTAGGAGACTAAGTTATTTGAGTAGTAGATCCAGGCTATGGCCCTTTTCCTGGCCTCTAGATATTTCTTAGTGGGCATAAATTTGTTGAATGCTTTTGAAGTCCACTGCAGATGTAAATGTGTAATACAAGTTTCTCCCATTTGTAGCTCAAATTTTTGGATGCGGCTTCTGATTCGCATTCTAAGGAAAACAGTCTTGCTCGTTGCTCACTTATTTTACTTGTAATTAATGGCACAATGGCAGAAGATGGCACAATTTCTACAAACCTGCAACTCACAGACTGTCAGCTAGATGACAGTCGTCAAGAGAGGCAAAGTAGATTAACACGACTGCTGGAAAGTAAACAAGAGCATTTTTCCCAGAAGACTAGTCCAGAGACAAGAAATATGGAAATTACCTACCACAAAAAGGGACAAGCGACTGATGGTAAGATTTCAGGCTTTTTAAGACTCATAATTCTATTTAATTTTTCTGATATCTTTGCAATACATTTTTATAGTATTTTAAATGAGTTTTGCCAGGTTCGACTCTTACCTTTTTTTATCATACGTTTTTCTTATTCCATTCATCAATACTTTTTTTACACCATTATCATAAAGCTGAAGTTTCTAAATAAACATTATTGATCTGGTATTGAATTGGGAAGAAGTTCTTCAACCATTTTCAATTCCAAAATTTTATTTTGGATTTGAACTTTCTGAATAGGTTCATATGTCTCAGTGAAAACCATTATATTGATCTTGGAAATACCCAATGGACTGAAGGTGTTTTTCACAAGTTATGCACTAGCTCCTTTATCATGTTTTGTTATTCTCATTATGCATCACTTACAGGGTGGCCAGCGAACCTGGAATCCTTGAAAACTGGGAAAAAAACGGGAATTTGATTTGAAAATTGGGATTTTTCATTATTCTAAGTTTTTACACAACATTTTGCACAAATTTACGTATGGCATCGTATTCAGTAAAGTGCAGAATTCAACTTGTTAAATGGTTAATGCGAGTGTTAAAATGGATGTATGAGAAATATCACTAGTTTTATTGAGGATTGCGAAGTTTTTGACTCGCTCGTAACACAACTTCAACCACTGTCGTTTGTGCAACTTGGGTAGTAGCACCTCATAGCTGGTATGGTTGGCTGTGGATTGCACATGCATAGACGAGATATTTGCAGAACAAACGTCTCACCGGGAACTCAATAGCTCAATTTCGATTAGTTTATTATTATTATTATGGTTATTATTATTATTATTATTATTATTATTATTATTATTATTATTATTATTATTATTTATTTATTTATTAACACTAGTACACTTAGTTTGTAAGAGTTTCGATTAGTGTCGCACCTCTTTATTAATGACATCGGCAGTACCACTTTGTATTTTTCTGATCGAAATGACCATGTTATCACGTCCATAATATTCAAAGGGAATATTAACTTCTTTTGTAGAATAGCGCAGTCGAAGCTATCTTTGTTTATAGCCCACACGGAGATTAAGAGTGACAGAACCCGAATTGACAGGGAGCACGAAGAAAATGTACACGCAGAGATCTTAACAGGGTTGCATGCCAGGAAATACGAGTATACCCTATTTCCATCACTGCATTGTTTACCAATGCAGCACAAATATATGGTACTCAATTTTTTCAATGTTTCTTTCATGTAAAGGAATATAACATTATAAATAATGTTAATGTAATCTAAACCCCTCCAATTCAAACAAAGCGCCAGCATGTATTGGTGCAGCGTGTATTTAGATAGCCAGGAACAGTAGCCATTTCAAATTTTTACAAATGAAACATACCATAATCAGCAATCGAAATTTATTGAAGTAGAGAAATAATTTGTTAGTTCAAAGTAAATTTTATTACCTTCCACCAATCTTTCTTCTATAAGAATGGATATAGCTTCCAAAAACCTCCCAAATTATGATCACAAAGCGCAGGAAATTTGATACGCGCGACTATTTTTGATGCCAAATTTCACAAAAAAATACTCAAATTTTCGAAAAATTCAACATGATCTTATTTGAAGATCTGTATTTATGAACATATTTAATTAAGAAAAAAAGTATTTTCACAATTGAAGTTGTAAGAAGATGCAGAATAATTGGGCATATCAACCAACATGAAACCTGCACCATTCTCTTAAGCATCATTTACGCTATCTAAGATCCAAATTGAATTTAAAAAAATTGTGCCATTTTTTTCAGAAAAATTGTTTTAAAAAGTCAATGTTTGACACAAAATTTTGCAAAACTATACTCATTTTCAAAAAAATTGAATATGATATTATTTAAAGGTCTGTTTTTGATGAACACATTTCACCAAGAAAAAATATCTTCATAATTGTGGTTATAGAGAGGTAGCAATTTTCAAAAATCAAAATTTTCAACGAACATGAGACCTACACTATTGGACGTCCTATACGCTATCTGAGGTAAAAATTGAATTGAAATTGTTGATGCCATTTTTGAGAAAAATGAATTGTTTACACAAAATTAAACATTTCACTCAAAATTGTGTGAAAAGTACCCAAAGTTTTGAAAATTTGTACAAGACCTTATTTAAAAACCTTTGAAATCTTCAAGGAATAGATTTCATTAAGGGGAAAAACCCTCTATCTTTATCATTGGAGTTGTAGGAAGACGCTGAAAAATGTCGAACTTTTGTAATTTTCGAAAAATTGGGGTTTTCAATGAACTTGAGACCTGCACCATTCTCTTAAATGGCCTTCACACTATCCAACGAAAAAATAAATCCAAAGCAATGGAGCCATTTCTTTGAAAATTTTGAAAATCTCCCAGGGGTTTCATGTAAAGTACCCCACGCCTCAATTAAAATATCGGTTTGAAAATTAAGTGGCCGTGTCATTGCCAGATCGATTAGAGAATATCGATTTTCAAGAAAATTGGCTGAATGGTTTAGCCACAAGAGTGGCAGACGGACGGGCAAACTGGCAGACGGATGGACGTTTTGCTGTCAACCGAGTTTTTGGTATCAGGGACCCACAAAACAGATTCTGACACCACATGATAGAGGATAGCTATTCTAAATTTAGCAACTGGATTTATCCACTTTTTTGTTACCAGGGCCCGGCAAAAAGAGTTTTTCTGCCGAAAATTCGCCGCTTTTTCCCACAGCATTGCATAACTTTCTCTCTACTCTGTGTAAGCGATAAAAGGTAATAACTAGTGGTGCTTCAGAATGGCACCAACTATCTCGTAGTAAAGTTTTCTAATTTCCTTGGTGTGAACTGACTTTACGGTCTTGCCCCGTTCTTTTGACAGCTCTTGTCTATCGCCGCCCAAAGTACATTTTTTTGACTTTTTTTAAAATTTCCAGTTTCCTAATTGTAGAACCAAAATATTAATTCAAAAATATTAAAGAAGAATAAAACCTCATTATAAATAGCAAATTTCATTGAAAACTTTGGAGTAGTTTTTAAGAAAATGGCGTTTAAATGCGAAATTTGAAGCTTTTTTTTCATGGGATTACTTGAGTTTTCGAAAAACTTCAATTGAAGTAAATTGAGGTACAAATTAAATAAACAGAGGTTGTCTGGTATCAAGCTTCTATTTCGCTTAAGATCTTTTCGATCGCGTAGCGATCATCGTCAGAGCTGAAAATACATTAAGAGATATAATTATACATTCTACAGATTAATATATAAAAAGAAGTGTGCAGTTGCGTAAGCAAACTGGATCGGTCGTACCTTGTAGCTGCTGGGCGGAAAACGAAGTTCTGCGAATTTTGAAACAGTGGCTCGCTTAAGTAGGCAGGGCGGCGGTCGGGCAAGTGTGGGGGCGGGGCAGGGGAGGGCGCGGCCGAAGGGTCGAGAGGCGCGGCCGTTGGGCCTGGTGTGAGGAGGGCGCGGGCGGTCGGAGGTGGGTGGACTTAGGGGTGTACACATTGTGCTAATTTTAGCAGAGGTGACGAAAGTTCAGGGATTTGCTGGTTAAGACTGGTATTATTCTTGTTTTTTTAGGTTGTTGTGAATGTGAAGTGATTCTAATTTTAATCTGTGCCAGTACCTGTTTTCAATTTCTAGGATATGGAAATTAACGAGTTTGTCAAATGTGTGATTGTTTTGATTTAGGTGATCAGCGAAGTGTGAAACTGTGGTGGTATTGTTTTTCCATGCTTGTTCGTGTTCTTTGATCCTTTGTGTGAATTTACGCCCGGTTTGTCCTACGTATACGGCATTGCAGTTGTTGCAAGTGAGGGCATAGACTCCGCATAAAGAAGTAGGAGGAATTGGATCTTTAGTGTTGGATAGAGTTTTTTGTAATGTGTGAGTGTTGTGGAAAGTAGCTTTGAGTCCGAATTTATTGAGTGTGGTTGCTATTTTTAGAGAAAGGGGTCCTACATAAGGGATGGTGATGTACGTGGCTGTAGTGTTTTTGTTGATAGGTGTGAGAGTGGTGTGTTTGCGGATGTTGAGTGTGTTCGTTTTTTTGATGATACCCCACACTTGCCCGACCGCCGCCCTGCCTACTTAAGCGAGCCACTGTTTCAAAAATTCGCAGAACTTCGTTTTCCGCCCAGCAGCTACAAGGTACGACCGATCCAGTTTGCTTACGCAACTGCACACTTCCTTTTTATATATTAATCTGTAGAATGTATAATTATATCTCTTAATGTATTTTCAGCTCTGACGATGATCGCTACGCGATCGAAAAGATCTTAAGCGAAATAGAAGCTTGATACCAGACAACCTCTGTTTATTTAATTTGAATTAATAAGGTATCTACATTGCCAAACCGTCTAATTAATAAAAAATTGAGGTACATTAACTCGCAAATGCAATAATGTTTACAAATTGCTTATAATACGTGTATTAACAGCGTGAGAGATATTTGAAAAAAATTATATTGTGTAATTTTTGACAAAAACAAAAGAATACATGAAAATGAAATTTATGTCATATTGAACAGTGTAATTAACACTATCTGCTGAAAGAGTTTGAAGAAAAAGTTGAGAGCAATATTTCAGAAAATGGCGTTTGAGAGTTTCTGCAAATGCGGAATTTTCAGCTCATTTTCACAAAAAACTGTTGGATTTTTGAGAAACTTTGACATTCTTTAAAGCATGTACTGATGAATATGGTAATGTGAAGAAATTGCCTCTAATATAAATATTAGCGGCGAGTAAAAAAAAAATTTAATTTTTGAAATTTTGATAAGTAAACAAACAAATTAATACAGCAATATGGTGTTTATGGTACCTGATAGATTACATTTAGTACTATCCCTACCAAAAGTTTAAACAAAAAATTGGAGCAGTTTTTGAGAAAATCTTGTTTTTATTTTGTTTAAAATTTTACATATGAAATACACTTAATACTTAGCAAAAACTGTTAAAAGTTACAAAAAAATGTGTATCACTTTAATGAAAGAACTAATTATATACAAACAATTTTGTTTGAGGAAAAATCTCTATCTTCAATATTGTTGTTAGATGTTGCCGAAAAAATTCATACTTTTACAATTTCCGAAAATTCAGAGTGAACCCTGGAAATTGGACATATGCCACCTGTATAAGCGTATTTAACTCTATTCTTACAAGAAATTTAAAAAGAAAAATTTGGAGGGCGGTTTTTGAGAAATTTTTGAAATTGTTGCTAGGGCTTCACTCTCAGCCCCCCCCTCTATTAATGAATGTTTACAAAATCACAGAGCTTTGACTCACGCAAAAATCGCACGGGTTTCTTCAATTTGGAAACAATCCTACTCTTGCGTTAGGCACTAGATTTGTTCACATACACCAGATGGACGAACGTTTTGACATCATTGACTTTTTGGTATCAAGGACCCACAAAACAGGGATTTCGGCTACACCTTGTGTTAGAGGATTTTTTTTTTCTTAATTTAGCAACCGAATTTATACACGTTTGTGTTCTCAGGGTCCGGCAATGAATTTTTTTTTACCAAAAATTTGCTGTTTTTTCTTGCAGCATGACATAACTTTCTGTATACTACGTATATACATTCGTATACGAGAAAGTAATATATTGTAATGTGCGGAAAAGAACCTGGAAAATTTGTATTCTCGACCTGGAAAACCGGGAAAAAACCTTGAATTCCAAAAAGGCAGATCGCTGGTCACCCTGACTTAGTTTCAATTTAGCTGATTGTTTCAGCAATAATTAATTTTAAAAAGTTTCAGTCTGAAAATCTGTTTCAAGTATCATTTTGTGTTGTTTTATTTGATTAGTTCATGTCCCTGGCAACCCTGCCTTTTCCTTTCCAGTCAATTTGACCTATGTGTGTCTTGCTACATGCATTCTTAAAATACTTCTATATTCTAAACTTAAAGCCATTCTGTTCTTAACAGTGGTGTTTGTTCTTAACTTTGGTGCTTGAAAAAATTTTCAATTACAGAAAAGAACTTTTTTTAAGCTAATTTAGAACAAACTGATCTGGAATTGGAGTGATGGCAGTTAGCGTAAAGTAGTAGTTCTTATCTGTTAGTAGTTACTAGTTTGTAGTAATTCTTATCTGTAAATTAACGTGTCTCTTTAATTTGACCAATAGAGAGGAAAATAAAAGGTATAAGCACAAAACTAGCAAAAAAAAAAAAAAAATAAAAAAAAATAAAAAAAATTAAAGAAATATTTGTTTACTGTTGTACTTCACACATCGTCAGAATGCTGTAGTAGGAAAATACCCATTAATGATGTAGAAATTTCATTTTATAATATCATAGCAAAATACTGAATTATTTCTCTAGAGGTAGCTTAGTTTGCCTGCTTGCAATTTGGGATTGCGTAACTATTTATTTAAGTTACGGCTCTGTATTCTCTTCATTCTTTAAGTATAGATTGTATTTTTCATTTGTTACCATTAGTATAGTGATGTGTTATTTTCTTTTGTTTAATGTATTAATTGTGTAATCGTTTTGTATTTCAGTGAAGGTTCATGTGTACAGTTTCAATCTGGTATTGAGTTTAGAGTATCTGCGACAATTTGGAAATTTCCTATCTAAAGCATTTGAACAACCTGGGCATGATGCTTCTAAAGGACCCGATATACGATTAGCTGTGTCTCAGCAGTTCAATAATTTGGCTTCTTCACCTTCTGAACACCGTCCTACTGAGGCAATGTTCTCTTTATTTGTGCATGCTGAAAATCCAGATGTGTTTTTAGTGGAAGATATGGAAGATCCAAAAACAACTTCTCTTGTTTTGAAGGTAAGAGTTCTTACTATGTTACTATACTATTCATTATTGATATTGTTTTCATTATGGACATAATTAGGCAATGGATTTTTAAGTAAATACAAAGTTTTACAAGTAAAAGGTACTTGCATTCAATAATTTTTTTTTATTTTACAAGACATTCTGAATGAATTAAAACCACTTTAAATGCAGATATACCTTAAACAGGGTTCCACTAGTTCGGGATTTCGCTGGAAATAGAGGGCAAATTTCTATGACTTAAAAATTGGGATAATACTAGTGAACCCAGAATATTGACAAAAGAGTAAGAATCAAAACCAGACAGCAAATCTTTGAAGTTAGGTGATAATTACTTTAAGTTAATATATTATTATTATTATTATTATTATTATTATTATTATTATTATTATTATTGTTATTGTTATTATTGTTATATTTACTTTTATTTTAAATTAATAGTAAGTTACTTCATATAGAGCTTGACAAGTTACAGTAGTGTTGTGGTATTGTCACAAGTGGCTAAAATACTCTGCTACTAGGAGTGGAATTACAGAAAAATGTGTAAAGCACATAGCAGAAGAATTGACTCCCAGCAGTCATCAATTGATGAACTTCTGAAGGAAGTACAAAATCTCAAGAACAGTGAAACTGATCATGGTTCATCAACGGCGGATTACCGAGGACAAACCAACATCGTAATTGTTTTATCAGCTATTACTGGCAATGACATTGGTAAATTTACCTTGCTGAGATTAGGAAATTGTATTACTGTTCCTAACTTTGTCAATAAATCAAGACACTAAGAATTACATTGGAAAGTCATTCTTTGGTTCTCAACGTTCTGAGAAACAAAACCAAGCAAAGGCAAAGTGAACATTTCTGTGCCAAGTCAAGGGGAACATTTAAAGAACCTCCTTTCTCAAATTATGGTTGAAGCTAATGGCATTAGTGAGAGTAAACATAAATACAGAAATGGAGTGCCAAAAATTGCTCATACTTCCAGTGGGAAAGTTGGTTCAGTTGACCAGGAAAAATGAGCAACAGGCAATTCTCAAGATTATCAATTTACCATCAAAATGTTAGAGGTCTTTGTTCTAAACCATCTATCATGATCAGATCATCTGCTTGTGATTAGATGGGCATTGTGATCCTGACTGAAACCTGGCATTGTGAGAACATCTTGAATGTT
Source organism: Teleogryllus occipitalis (assembly GCA_011170035.1). NCBI lineage: Eukaryota > Metazoa > Arthropoda > Insecta > Orthoptera > Gryllidae > Teleogryllus > Teleogryllus occipitalis. The sequence continues at coordinate 1,097,223 of BLKR01000027.1, forward strand.
GAATTGAACTTTCCTTTATGTAACATCTAGGGACTCGATGGATCTACAAGCCTTCGTGATTGTGGTTTTGTGATTGTGATTTATTGTAAATATGTCAGTTCTGTGATTGATATTTATAATTTGTTTGTTGAGAATATTTTTATTTTCCTTAAAATTGTATCTTCTGTTTGTGTGGTTTGTACTGTATATTTCCCTCCTAAATCTCCAGTTAATTGTTACATTATTTATTCAGAAAAGATTGAACAAATTTTTGAAAAGAATTCTGTAACCGAATCTATAACTGGTGATTTTAACCTCTGAAATTTAAACTGGGCTAATAATGATTAGGACAAAATGAATTCCTTCCTCTTAAATAATTCAGATTATACTTTGCAAGTTAGTGTACTAGTTCAACATACCTTTAACTATAAATCAAATCAATTTGTAACCTTGAAATTATTCTAAATCAGATCAGTTTATGAGAACTGATTAAGTAGAGATCAAATTACAATGTAAATTAGAATTAACTATTAAAGTGCATTGAAAACGGAAAAAAATACTTGAAACTAATCACAGTAATAATGTATTGCCCTATCAACATTTGAATTATTGATTTTGAGATCTAATGTATTTCAAAATGCACCAATTCAATTGTTTGTACGTGTGATGTAGCATGTGTTAAAATTTCTCTCCTGTCAGTGTATTCAAATCACATGCAAAGTACAAATTCGTTAAAAACTTTTAATAATTTGTAATAATTTTTTTATTTTTAATTGTAAAAGGATGTTTGACTGTAAATTATGAAATAAAATAAAAGAATCTGTGGGCATTCTGAGTCCTGTAATAATTTTAAAAAAGAATGTCTGATCATTAGTGCTGCACTTCGGCTCTAGAAATTTTTGGCCTGACATCTCCGGTGCAAATGAAGTCATGCAATAATCTTTGCTTAGGCCTTCCCGCTTTGGGTGCTAGGTCCCAAACTTGATCCTTGTGGGACACCAGATGGAGTTTCATAAAATTTTGACAACTGACCATCCACAAAGACAGCTTGAAATCTGCCTCACAAATAATCTTTGATACAAAAATCTAATTGTATGGTTAAACCCATGTTAGACAGTTTAGTAATTCAGATTTTCTGGTTCACCTTGTCGAATGCCTTGCTACAGTCAGTGTAGATGATGTCCGTCTGGTTTTCCTTTTCCATTTTTACAGCAATGTAATTTCTATATAAAGCCAAGTCGGTTACAGTGGATTTTCCTTGCACCAAACCATGTTGGTTTTCAATAATGAGGGATTTCAGTACTCTTAGATAGGTGGTTAGTAGCCCAAATATTCAAAAAGTTTTGCAACAGCGTTCAAAATGGAAATAGAATGATAGTTTTCAACATTTGATTAATTATCTTGTTTTAAAAAGGGGTGTGACTTTACTCTGTTTCCAATTTCTTGGATCGTCAATTGTTGAAGAGACTTTTTAAAGATTAACCATAATGGGTGAATTAATGCACAACAACATGAATTAAGAAAGACATTTAGCACACCATTGTGACCAGCCTCCTTACTGTCATTCAACTTCATGATAGGTATCGTCAATGAATTGGATAACTGTGTGCCTCCTTACTGCGACTGTGGATGATCAATTACCATGAAGCCATTGTCAGTGCAAAATGTAGACTTAAAAAAATCGGCAAAAAGCTCGTCTCGATGGACAGAATATTCAGAGTGCACATCTTTGTGGAACCCAGTTGAAGCTGAGTCTCGCTCATGGTTATTAACCAATTTCCAGAAGGTTTTGAATGAAGTTTTTGATGTTAGAATTAACAGCTGTTTTCAACTTGTTAATAAACGAATTTGTTAAAGGACAAATTGGTTGTCATTTTGCTATGGTCAAACATGAACACTATTATTGATAATAAAATTTCCAGACTTGCATGTGATTGAGGTGCAAAGAAACCTTATATTTCTGATATCTGACGTTTGAATTAAATGTAACTAAAACTTGTAACTCATTGAAGTCATATGTATATAGTATATGAAATAGAGATATGTAATATTATGGCAACAAATGTATGCTATATAAGATAATTAATGATAATATAGTTTGTATTGATTTGAGAAATTTATTATTTTTTATTTTTAATACTCCCTCGAATGGGCTTCCGGATCAATGTATCTTTGATGTAAAAGCTTAGAAGATGTCATCTTGGTTTTACTCCAGTTTCCCAACGTAGAGATTGTGCAATAACAATAGTTATCCATTGCTTGGTATGTAGTCTTTTATCGATTTTTAAAAAGTTTGCAAGGAAATGACTGTTATCTGATTTTCATTGAAATTAGTCTTTTGTATACTAAGGCTCTGTATTATATTTGGGGCTATTACAGCTTATGTGTTTGAGTTTTGAGCAATAAATGAAAAAATGAATAAATAAATGAGTGAATGAATAAATGTATAATTTCTTGCTGACAGAGTGACATCAAATGTGGAATTTATCAGACACAGTCAGTTACTGAAGTACAAGGAACGGTCAAAGGATTGCAGATCTACTCTTGCTGTTATCATCCTGATTTACGTAAGAACACCATGTCACAGGTATGTTGCTAGTTTTAATTATTGTTCCTTTGAATAGGAATTTGGTGCTTTACATGTTTGGGTTTACTTGTGAACCACTTTTACTTCACCTAGAACATTTACATTATACAGTAAAACTTCACTTAAACGTTTTTCAGGGTACTGAAGGGAAAAAATGTTTAAGTGAAAAAAATGCATAACTGAAATTGATAATTATGAGCAAAATAAAACTCAATATTTTTGCACTATCATTTTACCAGATTTCCCAGTTCTTTAGAAAAATATACTCCTTTTTTATTGCCATTCTCCCTAACAACTTTTTAAATTTTTATTTTATCACATATTGAAAGGAGTTGCCTTTTTCTACCACTCTTTTCGTTAGAAAGGACACGCAATGGGGACCTTACTGATAACTCTGCGTGACTCTGTTTCACTGCGGGAACGAAGTCCGTGTTCTGTGTGGGCTACAACTGGCAGTGGCAACCCCCAGCTGGTTGCTTCAGTTTCAAGCTCAAAGCACAGTGTTTTAATACGTGAGCGACAGGAAGCGCACGACTGCCACAGCCCCACAACCTGGCTACATCCGCCGCACCATGCGGAAAAGCGAACAGTTTCATTAGCTGCTTGTTCCATGCCGCTTCGCAAAGGATCTCATATGTTATTATGGCAAACAAAAGGGTCTTTGGAAAGTGTGACAGTCAGTGCAAAAACTTTCTCATTTATTGATGACTTCTTGGCTGTCTGGGTGATGCCGCGAAGTGGGCTGAGAGGCCGACATTTTGCCTGACTTGTCGCAGGCTTCCTCAGGGCATTGACATCGCGATGTTGTGCGTCGGGTGTCATATATTGTCCGGCCTGGGCGGCCGGGTGGGGTGGGTGTGCTGTGATTGGCTGGCGGTCTGTGCCAACCCAGGCCCCGCGCCAAGCGTCCTCGAGGTCGGACAGTGTGAAGCAGTGCCCTCACAGTCGCGGATTGGTGGAAGTAGCGATTTCCAGGTCGGGTTGAGTCCGGCGTCCGCGTTGATGTTATGCAGCCGTCTATTAATTTCTAAAGCCTCATTGAAGCATCTGGGCCAGTATCTGTATTCCTTATGCAGGATCCGAGTGTTGTCGAAATCAATGGCATGTCCCGAAACCTCCGAGTGGTGTGCTATAGCCGAACAGTTGGTGTTGTTCCTGTTGTAATGGGAGATGTGCTCCCTAAGGCATTCCGACACAGTGCGCCTTGTCTCACCAATGTACGTCCTGCTGCAGCTGCAGGGAACTTCGTAAACACCTACTGACTAGAGAGGTGGTAATGCATCTTTGATGCGTATCAGAGCGTTGTGAAACTTGTCAGGAGCTGTGTAAAGCGTCCTTACGTAGATTTTCCAAAATCAGTTTTCTGAACCGGTCGATGACACCACGGACGTAAGGAAGGATGGCTAATTTGGTTCTACCACTCTCCTCCGTCTCCGTAGTAGCCTGTTGATCTTCAGTGCTGGCGCCGTCTTCGGGGACACCATGCCTGTCGGGGATACCATGACCTTCGGGGTTGCTGCAACCTTCAGAGTGACCCATAGCACAGGTCAGCACTCATATCTGATCACAGTTTGGGAATAGCCGTTGGCCCTGAACGTATATTCGAGTTTCCGGAGTTCTTCAGGCAGTGAGCGCTCTTCGCACACCTTGACAGCTCATGTAGTTAGGGTCTTTAATACACCAAATTTTGTAGATGGATGGTGGTGCAACTCTGCATGAAGGTATCTGTCCATGTGAGTCGGCTTTCGGTAGACCGAGTGTCCCAAGGTGCCATCTTCGCGCTTGCTGACAAGGATGTCCAAGAAGGGCAGACAGTTGTTAGTTTCGGTCTCCATGGTGAACTTGATGTCATGAATGTTGTTCAGGTACAGTGGAAATTCCTGTAGTAATTCCAGCCCATATGGCCAGATTACAAAGGTGTTGTCCACATAGCGAATCCAGAGAGACAGTTTGTGAGGGGTGTTTCGAAGAGCCTCGGTTTCAAACGCTTCCATGAATAAATTGGCAGCGATGGGTGACAGCAGTGAACCCATAGCCGCACCTCCCACCTGTGCGTAGAATCGGTCTTGGTACTGGAAGAAGGTGGACTTTAGGCAGAAGGCAGCCAGTTCCGCCCATTCTGTCGGCTGGCTCCGTTCTTTTAGTTTTTGCCGCAACACTTCCACGGCCTCGTTCACCGGAACTTTGGTGGACACAGACGTCACGTCAAAGCTGACCAGCATGTCATTCTTGTACAGTCTTTGTTGTGTAATAATGTCCATGAAGTGCAAAGAGTTCCTCATAGCATAACGCATGTCTTTGGTGAGCAGCGCAAGATGGGTAGCAACAAGTCTCACCAGAGAATGAGTCGGAGAATTGATGGCGCTGACGATAGGACATAGCAGCACATCGGTCTTGTGCACTTTCGGAAGGCCGTAAAACCTGGGTGTTGACAAGTTGTCCCGACACAGTGCCAACTTTTTCGTGGTCTTTATGCATTGTGAGTCGTGAATCCGAGAGGTGGTCTCCATTCTCACCTTGTGCAGAGGGTTGTGTTCCAGAAGTGTGTACGTAGAGTCATCAGAGAGGTTGGCAGCCACCTTGTCGTGGTAATCTGAAGCTTGCTTGATGACCGTAGCATTTCCTTTGTCTGCTGGTACAATAATCAGATCACGTCTATCTCGCAATGTCTTCAAAGCCCTCCTCCTCCACTAAGTTGATGCGAGGAGGCCGTGCATGTAGGAGTGCTTGGCTTTGCTCACAAAAAAATGTATATACGTGAAAAACATAAGTGAGAAATGTATAAACGGAGTTTCACTGTTGTTGTTTTTTGATGTTGTTTTTGTATGGATTTTGAAATGGTTTGAGAAATTTATGTTTTATTTTGGAATTAAAAAAAGAATTGTGTAATAACCAAAAACTATTAATTTTTACATTTCTGAAAACAAACTTCTTTCATCCTGATGTCAGTAAATATGAAAAGTAAGTTGAGTTTTCATCCATAAATTAAGCCTATTGTTTTTGTAGATTCGAATAATCAGTTTTGTTAATTGTACTTTGTTTTGGTTTATTGTATAAATCAAAATTAATAATTAATGAAATGGTTTGGGAAATCTATGTTCAAAAGAAATGAATGTTCATTTACTTCCTTTATATAAATCACACATAGCACTTTTACTCATAATACTGTGTCATTAAAAGGAGTGAAAATTTGAGCTGTTTCAATCGGAGACTTTGCATCTGCACATAATCGAGGTCTGTGATTCTGATAGTTACTTGTGTCCCGTTAGTTTGCTGAAAAATAATATAAATATTAAATTGCAACTTTTCCATCTTATTCACTGGACTAGAAACCTATTTTCGAAAGAGAAAATCTAGCATTTTTTCTTCCAATGTTTACATCTCATAGTTTGACAGCATCTGAAATAGGAATGCGTCATTAATGTCGATTTTTTCAGATCAACATTAACATTAATGTTGTTTAAAAATGTCAATAATTTTAGTATTGATATATTGAAGCCAAGATTTTTTAACATTAAGTGATCTGGGTTTGATATTTTTACTTCATTTATGTTGTATTTTGGAATTAAAAAATAATTTTGTAATAACCAAAAACTATTAATTTTCACATCTCTGATATTTCTTTCACCCTGAAGTCAGTAAATGTGAAAAGTAAGTTGAGTTTTGTCGATAAATTAAGCTTGTTGTTTTTTAGAGTCTGATAATCAATTTTGTTAATAGTACTTTGGTTTGGTTTATTGTATAAATCAGAAATAATAATCATGGCCACTGTCAGATTAAATACCTTTCCATGCCAACATTAATGATAGATTTCACTCTCTAAACTTTTCGATTTTTCAAGAATTGCAAAAGTTAGTAATAGTGAAATCCCGATTGTACGCCACTCTAGGAACTGATCAAAAAAAAGTGTATAATTGAGAAAAATGTAAAATCAAGGAAATTATTTTTTTGCACAGATTTTGTTCCAAAACACATTGCAATTCTAAAAATAATAAATAAATCATAAAACTTCAATTGAAAAGAAATGAATAGAAACTAGTATGTACTTTCTCACCAATACTTTCACACAAAATTACTTTAAAAGTTCTCAAAATTTCGAAAAATAGTGCATGAACTTATTTCAAAATCTATTTTTAAGGAACAGATTCCATTTAGGAAAAAAATCTGTATCTTCATAATTGTAGTTGTAGGAAGACGCGAAAAAAATTTTGAACTGTTGCAATTTTCAAAAAATCAGAGTTTTTAATGAACATGAGACATGCACCAGTCTCTTAAATGCCCTTCACACTATTCAAGAAAAAATTTAATCAAAAACAATCGAGTCATTCTTTTGAAAATTTTGAAAATGTCCCAGGGGCTTCATGTAAAGTATCCCCAAACTTTACAATATCGATTTCAAATTCAAAGGGCCACGACATCAGTCAAATTGATAGGGCAATATCAATTTTGGAGAAAATCGGCTGAACAGTTTAGCTGCTACTGTTGTTCACACAGATGGACACGTTTGGCGTCAATCAAGTTTTCGGTATCAGGCACCCTCCAAACATGGATTTTGGCTACACCATGTGTTAGAGGACTTTTTTCTAAATTTAGCTACTGGATTTATCCAATTTTTTGTTACCAGGGCTTCGGCAATAATTTTCTGACAAAATTTGCCGCTTTTTCCTTAGCATTACATCATTTTCTCTCTACCGTGTAAGGCGTAAGCAGTAGTGAGAAAGTAAAAACCAGCAACTGACTTACCATTGGCGACAAACTAACTCAACAAACACACTCGAAACAAAATACGTGGGCTTAGTCCTGGAAAATTACTCAACAACCAATTCAGAACATTCATCAAGATATACTCTGATTTGTAAATAGGAAAACATAACGTTTATGTGTCCCACCACCCTTCCCAAAACTGACACCATTATTGCCCCCTTTTCTTTCAGAATGTCTGTCTAAATTAAGGGTTCTGCTGTGCAAAAATCTTAATATCGGGGTTTTAATGCATAGTAGGACTTCACAAGTGAGATGCAAAATCGAGGAAAATTGTACATTACTTATATGGATGTTTTGCTGGGACTATTCATTTATGACATAAATTCCGAGAAAATGTAAAATCGGGAATCATAAAATCGAAGTTTCACTGTAATATGAGAAAGTGTGTATTGTAGCACCACTAGTTTTTTATCCTGATAATAATGTTAGTTATAATAACCTGATGTAGTGTTTTATTTTCTGAAACACTCATATGATGGTGTGCTTTCAGATTGTACAGCCATGTAGCATGAAAATAGAAGGGTCAACAACTCATTTTGAAGTACAAGTTTCTAACATTCGGCTGAGAGTTTCTCCAGGTAATGTTTTATTTTGAAAATTGTTTGTTTCTTGTGTATGGTGTTTGGTTGTTTGTATCTTTCCTCTTTCACTTTTAGAGCATTCATTTTCTAGGTACAATAAATCTCCTTAGTCGAGTAATAACAGCTGTTTATACAAGGGAAGAGAATATTGGAGAAGATGAAAACACTGAAGTAAACTATACTGATATATGGATTCCGAAGTCTGTAAACAGTTTCAGTCACTGGTTCTTGAAAACAGGTGAAGAAAGTGCTATTATTGATTATACTAAGATATTTGGTTTTAAATGTATAAAAACTACTACAGTTTGTGTGTATAGAAGTTGGAGAGGAAGCCCTGGAGGACACTAAAAAAAAGAGTCACCCAAAGCCTGTGTCACAGATAACAAGGGAAGTCTGTATTTTAAAAATGCCTTCTCTCACGGTGACACTAGAAGCTGGAGCTGGTTCTTGTACTTTGCCTATGATCATGCTGACAGCTGGCATAAATGCTATTGCATTGGATTGGAGTTCAAAGGTATGAATGGAAGTTTAGCCATTCCCATTGTAACATTCCATTGTAAATTCTTACATCCTCACTTCAAGGAGGAGGCAAGAATAAATTGAGAGGGAGCAGATTCACATAAAAAATGGTTGTTATAATTTGAAAAAAACATCAATGAAATCAAATAAAAAACCAGAATAATCAGAGGTGGAAGGAGGAAGAAACATATCAAAACACTTGTAAATAAAGGCAAACAGAACATATGTCAAAGCATCAAAAAGTTTTAGACTATGCTTATTTTAGGAAGAACATTGTCGTAGATTTTTGTGAAAAAATTTGATTCCAACATGATATTAATGGTATTGTGATTTTGTATGTGATGTCTCAGATTAATCTTGAATACTTTCTGGCTTCATTATCTAGGATGGTAGGGCTGTCAAAATTAAAAGAATGACCAAAAATTAAGGCGGTGTTGAGAAATTGATCTGTTTCTTCCCCCTTCCACCTCTTGATTATTTACCGGGAGTGGTGGCTTAGTGCATCAACCGATATTATTGCAGCGCCTCTGACTGGGTGGTCCTAGGTTCGAGACCCAACGGCAGGATTTTCGACACTAGCTTTTCAGCTAGGTCAAATTCAGTCACTGTCTGGAGGAGAATTCTAGCGGCCGGATGCTCTGATCAGTAGTTTCCCATGGTTTCTCCGATCAACACCGAGTGAATGCCGGAGCACTACCCTAACAAACGAACCATGGACTGTGTGTGATCTTTCCTTCCTCTTCCTTGTTCTATCCTCACCCTTTACACTCACACACATACACACACACACACACACACACACACACACACACACACACACACACACACACACACACACACGCATGTACACTAACATGCACTACACTATCACACATGCCGGGAGACTGGTCAGGGACTTAGAACTTGTTCCAGCTGGGGCGGTGCCCCGCTGGTGGGAGATACCTGGTTGAGGAAAACTCCATTATCAGACATTAGATTGGCACTGGATCCAGCGGGGGAAGACCACCGTCCCCTCCTGAGCAAGAACACATACGACACTTATGGGAAAAGTTGACACGCTCGCAATCACTAACAATCTATTAATTAAACCTGATTATTTTGATTTTTTACTTGATTTAATTGTTGTCTTTTTCAAATTATAACGATGATTTTTTTAAGTTAATCTGCTACCTCTCTGTTCATACTTGCTTCCTTCTCCTTGAACTGAGCACATATGATACAGTGGGAATTTTCACCCTGATTTGTGTTTTTTGGATTTATTCTTTTTAATTTTTTAAAATTGTTTAAAGACAGTTTTGCTTAATTTAACTTGCGGTAAGTTCTCTCCTATCTACAAATACAAATTGGATAAAAAGTAATGAGAAAAGGGTTTTTTCTCTGAAATGACTTTATTGACTGAGGTATTTACATTTACACACCTTCAATGTAATCACCTCCATTATAAATGACTTTTTGGCAAAGAAGGCGTCTTACACCATCTGTGCATCTATTTCTGTTTATGTCAGTTATTGACTGCTGTATAGCACGAATAATTTCTTCTCTAGTATTGTACCGGATTCTTCGCAGTGGTTCTTTCATTTTGCTGAAGAGATCATATTCACTTGGATTCATATCGTGTGACTAAGGTGGATGTTCCAGAATCTCCAATTGCCAGTGGCGCAAGAGTTCTCCACATGTGGTCGTCCTGAACAGGGGTTATCTTTCACATCTATGCCCAATCTGAAGGCGACTGTGGAGTAAGGCGATGCTGCATCACATGCTTCATGCAGTCCCTGAAAGCATTCTTGCTTACTCCAGTCTTGTGCCACTTCAATCTTGGGCCACAAACATTGCTCTACATAACGTTAGAGCATTTGCATTATTGCTATGCAGTTCAACAATTTATACGCTACAGTAGACTGACAGCTCAGTGCACACACTTGTCTAATAGTCCTTCTTTTTGTCATGACAGGCATGCTGACTCATTGGCTTTAAGTTACAGCAATATTCTCATTACTTTTTATCCAACCTATGTATTTATATTTATTTTGACTTACTACATATTTTTATCTCCAATGACTGTGTGATTTTATTTTTAATTCTTTTATTCTAAAAAATATCAAACAAATTTGTTTTACATTTTCAAATATAAATGTATTAATTTTTTGTTCACACCTGATGATGCGTATAAATATTATGCAAAACATTATGGTCCAGTATTATGTAAACAATAAAACATTTTTTTGAAAACTTATATATTAATTGTCAAAAAAGAAAAAAAGATACCCGAGTGTTACAATATTATTTTAAAGTAAATAAAGTAAATTTTCTTCTTATAGAAAATCTTTTATAGATCCAATGGTTTTAGAAAATATTTTTCTGTTATTAGCTTTTTTCTGACATTTGGAATTACAATTATTCAGCAAAGTATTAAGAAGAAAATATATTTTTAAACTGAGAATAATTTTTATTTCATAAATTTTGAAGCATAAAGTCAGTGAAAATTTAAACTGAATTAAAGGGGAGGGGGGGAATTTGTTGTATAGAAGAGCGAAGATTGATTTCAAGTTGGAGAACTCTTACAGTAAAACCCCATTTTTACATTCCCAGGTTTTACATTTTCCTGCCTTTTGCGTAATTTTTCGTTGTTCCATTGTAAAGCCTATATTTACAATGATTTGTCTTCCCACAATTTACAACTGATATGAAAAGTGCTTCCTGTCTTTATGTCACTTTCTCTTTACTTTTTACTTTTTCGTATATGTGTGCATTATATAGAGAATCATACCTACAGTACTGGCAGCGTATAAGCAACTCCGACAGTTCAATATACTGTTGCCACACATTTCTATACTCATGGCATCATCTACATGACAGATAAATTAAATCTCAAAACATTTACATTTACTAACGAGTGACAACACGTCTTGATATCATGTTCATAACCTTCACCGCTGCCAAAAACCTTATTGCATCCATGACTTAGTATGAGTCAGATGAGTGGCAAACTGAATGGTGGCTGAAAGTAAACAAACCCTCGCAAGCTGATTGCTTCAGAGCAGGTGGTGACATACCACAACAAGTGGTGAGTGATCTGTCAGAGTTGCTTGTACGCTGCTATCTTTGATGCATTGTATAACTTTTTCTGCACTTCAGTACAGGGAAAGTTATGTAATGCTGCAGAAAAAAGGCAATTTTTCAACAGAAAAACTGGTACTGATGCAGAAAAAGTTGATAAATCCTGCTCTAACATGTAGTAAATTAATATATATCTACTACATATGTACATAGTAAACTCACAGAGCCTTGCGTTTGTTCAGATCAATTGGGGAATATCAATGGGAGTATCATCGGGGAATATCAATTTGGAGAAAATCAGCTGAAGTAAGGGCAAGAAAGTAAAAGCAGAGCCACCATTGCAGCAAATAATATAAAAACTCGCCTGGCGTATCGTTTTCTAACTTTTCTGCATTTTACACTTTTTTCATTGGTCCCCTGAAAAGTTTAAAAAAGGGGTATTACTGTACTTTCTCTTTTACATATTCATGTTCATAACATTCACTCATCATGTTCAAAACATTTTACATCATTTCACTTGGAGGCACTTTTTACAATCTTATTCAGCTGTGTGCATGCATTGCAGCAGAGAAATCTGGAAACTGCAGGGAAAATGAAAGGAAAACAGATTCAGGTGACCAGTGGGTAACTTGTTTTCAGTGTATAATACAGGACCTCAGTGTGTTTTCTTCTGAAGCAAAATTTTCTTATTTCACCAATAGCTGTGTGGCCAAAACAGATAAACCATTGTAGGAGGTGACCGCTTATACCAAAAGATTTCAATGTAAATTGCATTAACCAGTAACAGGCCTTAGGCCTTTTATTTTGCAATATGAGGTGATGATGATGATGATGATGATGATGATGTAGTTCCCTATGATTCAGTCAACAACATGAAATTAAGATAGACAACATACATATGTAAGTACGCTTCAGTTAAGTTTAGGACATATATTGTGTTTATCACATTGTGTTTGATTCAATATTTCTCCTCCTAATTCAAATTGATGAGGTAACAAAAATGGCTTCATTTTGTGCCTAAGTTTGTATTATGACTCTAGCAACTGTTTGAATTACATTCATTTTTGAAGCATATTTCTATCCCTAGTTTTAAATGTTGGTACCAAAACACAATTTTCCAAACATCAAGAATCTCACTCCGATTAAAATTTGTCAAAATTAATTCATATTAATACAAAAATAACAACAAAAGAGCACTGACTACATAATTAATGAAATATCATTTTCTCCTGGACTTTTATTAACATTAAGGTGATTAATCTTGTTGAAAATGTTTTTTAATTGGAATATCGACCATCCAAACATTATATTTATCGCTGTCCATTGGAAATGTCTGTATAGTTGAGTTTCATTCAGCCTTTTATTCTTGTTTAGACTTCACATACAGTACTTACAAAAAAATTAGAGCTTTGTTATATAATTTTGCACGTTCTTGTATCTCTTCTCGTTAATGTCTTACACATACATCTGCGTTGGGAAAATTTGTCATATTTATATGGTGAGTTTCTAATTTTACATTTTTTATGTGTCTGAATTATCTTTACAATGTCAATTTTAAGTTCACCACTCTACATATCAGGAATCTTCACTTGTATACCATCTTTTTTTAAATGTGTATCTGTACACAGAGATAAATGTGAGCATGAAAATTGTAAACACAGACAAGAAGTGACATTATCTACATTTAAATTTGTAAACACCATGTTTTAACTTTATTGATATCACTAAGACGCAACAGCCACTGAGCAACAACTGACTGTCCGCGGCCAACTGGGCAAACTGGCAACTGGCGTTACCATAGCCGAAGAGCAGGAAATAAGCTTGATACGTGCAAAGGTCCCTGTTACAATGCTATGGGGAAGGATCAATCACAGCAAAAGCAAGGACTTTTCTTGCTGCACTGCAATGTATTTATTGTCTGATTGTGAGTTCGATATTCAATCTCCCTCCCAAGATATTGCCCAAACTTTCTTTCCTTGGACCCAGAGGTAGAAAGGTCAATAAGGTCAATATAAACCCTTGCTGAGCTACATAAGGTTGATACGGACAAATTCCAAACGTGGTTGAAAGAGGAATATGTGATCTATAGGAAATAATTTGAAAATTCTATATAAAACAAAAAGAGCAACTTGCCATTGGAGCACTTTGTTCCCAAAATGAAACAGTGAATTTGAAGGTTTTCTTTTCTTATTGCAAATATTCCATGCCCAATTTTATCTCTTCAATAGAAATTCTAAATGAAACATACAAGCAAGATTTGGTATTTATGATTGCTAGATGTCAATGTTGCTGAAGATCGCTAAAGCATTGAACACTCCTGGATGGGGAGTATTCATGACTTTTGGCGGTTCAAATCTTCATCTAAAACCTTGTTAGCTGCTTTATGCCTATTGTTAAGTGGGAGGGAGAGGCTGGTGTGAAGCAAAGAGTGGTTGGTGAGCCTTGAAGTTGTCAGGGTATACGCGGCTAAGGTCTAATGGTTTTGGTACTTCTTGTCGAAAAAATTGTCATATAAGCAGCATATGCTACTTACAAGAAATAAAATCCAAAATGAAGGGGTCTGATGTAACAGTGAGAGGCTGAGGACTAGATGTGATGACCTTGAAAGACAAGTTTCCTTGATAATGTCGAAACAAAATTATCCAATAATCTTAAGTCTGCTCTAGAGAGACTAAGTATAGATATTGCTGTGCAGACAACACCACCATTCACTGATGAAATCAAGGAAAAAATTACTGAGCTAGGAATGTAATCTTTCATAGTATTCTTGGGAGCAGCCTTGATTCGCCGATCCAGAGAAAGGATGAGGACATCACCAAAACCCTTTTAATTCTCAAAGATCTGAACTTCAAAAAGAAATTGACAACAGTTTTTGATTTGCACAGCTGCATCATGCAAGCCATGAGACTGGGGATGGAGGAACCTGACAAACATAAGTCTCTGAAAGTGACTCTGAACTTGCCACAGCTTACATGATAGAAAACCACATCTTACATGTTAGAATTGGAAACTGAAAGTCCTCTTAAAGCACAATTACTAGTGGAGCTCATCAAGGCTGTGTTCTTGGCCTAATTTTGTTCCTGTTGAACCTAACAACTGGCCTCTCACTATGAAAACACATTTTGTGATGTATGCTGATGACACAAAGCTTTATTCTAACCCACTCACCAGCCATACCAACTTCAGATGGCCCTTGATGCAGTTCATCGCTAAACTACGCAGGTTGATTCCCATAAATGATGCCAAGTGCTTCGTCATCTATATTGGGAAAAATAACCCTAAGCTACCTTATCGTATTGGGAATGTGCTGACACCATTGGGACCTTCGAATTTTTATCACTGAAGCTCTCAAATGGGATACCCATATATCTTACATTGTCAAGAAAGCTAATAAGGCAATCTTTATGACTCGCAAAGCTTTTATAATGATTAAGAGTCACTGCCCTGTACAAAACTTACATACCTTCAATCATCAAAATTGATACCGCATGATGAAACATTAATTTGCTTGGAAACGTGCAAAGGAAAGCCACATGTATTCCAGCTGATATTATCAAAATCACACATGTACAGCGACAAGCTCGACTTGGACTGCCATAGCTGAACAATAGAAGAAAACTAGTTGACATGATTGAGACACGACTTTACACTCATTTTATCACACTGATCTTCATGGAATCTTTCCAAGATCACAAAATTCCCGATTCAGAGGCTCTATGAAAAAGATGAGGATGAAATTCTAGCTAGCACAATAAAAAAAATTCTGACAGTGATGTATTTGCGGCGGCGATGGTGTAACGGTTAGCGTATCGGACTGTTACACCCAAGTTTGCGGGTTCGAACCCGATCGAAGCCGTGGATTTTTAAGGGCGAAAAAATCCTTCGTACGCCTTCCTTCGGAGGGGAAGTAAAGCCGGCTGTCCCATGTTAGTGGATTTACTGCATGTAAAAGATCCTCAAGCCTAAATGACGCCTCTGAGCTAAATTCAAATCGCCTGTTTCGTCGCCCAAGTAATACCTTCTTTCTCCCATGGTTGGTGAAAGGAGCGTAGCGGAATTTGCATGGTCAGACGGAAGAGCAGGCCTCATGGCCTGAGTCTCGCCACGTAAAATAAGGCAAAATTCAATTCAATTCAATTCAATGTATTCTTGGAACAAACCTCTGGAAGCAGGGACCATGGATTTCTCTCTTAGCTCTTTCATAGCTTCGTAGATCAGCTTCATGCATAACACTTCAGGTGGGAACTAATGTTGACTCCATCATCTTGACCTACTTACTTACGTATTTTATTTAATATTTTCAGAACTTTTTATTTACAATTGTTATTTGTGATATGCATTACTTCTTTATTCATTTTGGGGACAATCTTGTGATATATTAAGTTGTAAGTTATTTCATAGAGAATTGGGGCTGATGCAATTGTCAAATGTATTAATCTCAATACAAGTTCGACCCAGTAATTATAGAGGTTATCATTGATATGAAACAAAATACTCCGTGGATAGATTCTTTCTAATGTAATATATAATGTATGCTATATAATAAATCAATATGAACTTAATATATAACTTATCAATATGAATAAATTAAATGTATTTTGAAGTAGAAACCTAGTAGTCCAAAATAACCTAAATCAACCTCTAAAAACTGTTTGTCCAAGAACATTATTCTAAGCAGAAACAAAACTATTTCCTTTGTTGTTTATTTAACAAAAAAGTGTAGTCTTGCATGCAGATGATTTGAAAGAAGAAAAACTAAATCACAAAAGAATTGTCATTTGTGAAAGTAAAAAGAGCCCATAGTGACCAACAGACCCAGGTTGTTGGATACGGGTTAGTCTCAATTAATAATGACAATGTTACAAAGTAATGCTTACTTTTAAACCATGTCAAACTCCCAACTTTTGAAAACAAGAAATTACCTTGCTGGGGGGATTCATGCAAAAAAAATCATAATTGATTTATGTGAAATTTGAAATAAATTATTTGAAATTGTGCTAGAATGGAGTTCACCTCAAAGGAAATTGACTTTTTAAGGCAAACATTTACAAACTTCAACTGAATGGTTAAAAAAGGTATAAACATTTTAAATGCTATGTATGGAAATAGGTAAAATGGATAAGGTAATAATGTAGAGTATGGCCTCTTTTTCTTATGTTGTAAAACATGCAAGATTGAAAGAAGTTATATGCTAACTTTACTGAACTGAAAAGCTTGTTCATTCAGATTGGTTAGATATGTTAATTCATAAAACAGTACTTAAATCTATTTTCATGAATAAGTTGATTACTTCATTTTCTAGCTAATTATAGATGGCTCCATGTCTTTACAAATGGCATACTATAACAGTCATCTTGCTTTATGGGAACCTCTTGTGGAGCCAGTGGAAGTGACTCATTTTGGAAAATCTTCTCATAAGCCTTGGGAACTTTTGGCAAAAGTAAGTTCTTAAAATATTTTACAGCCTTTGAAGTGTGATCAAATAAATGTTCACCACAAGAGTCTTATTCATAATTTGGTATTTACATTTTGAGAATGTACAATGTTTTATGTTAAAAATGTCGTGTTACTTTTTAATACAGATTGAGTTTGACAACTCTCCGGAAACAGATAATGAAGGGGATGCCGCGAGAGTTGATCATCCATCAATGAGGATTAACATAGAGTCTCAGGTAATGGAACTTTGTTTTTGATTAATGATTTTTATTAAAAATTAATTTTATATTAAATAAAAACTAAATTAATGATCTTTATCCATCAGGATAGCTTGGAGCTTACAGTTACCAAGACATGTCTGGAAGTGCTGACAGGACTGGGACAGGCTTTCCAGTTAGCAGGAGATGAAGTTCACCGAGAAGGGCCACCTGCACCATATCATGTCATTAATCACACAGGAATTGCTGTGTCACTTCTTCTGGGTGTTGGATCATTTAAGGTTTTAGTGAACAAATACATTTCAGTTAAAAATGTCATAAAATTACTAATTACATTTGTTCAAAGAATTGTCACCCTGACCGAGATTCAAAACCGGGTCTCTTATTTTATGCCTGGTTGCTCTAACCACTAAGCTACTGAGACAACCAATTCTTTGAACAGGTTCTTAAGTCTAATGTATTGCCCGTTGTTATGAATAATTGTCACCACCTTGTCATCTTTTTTGGATACATTTACGCATATATTGGAAATATGTTCTGCAGATGTAAAGAGAACCAAATTGTGATCTTGTTACTGAGTAACAAATGTATTTTAATAATTAAATTTGTTCAAAGAATTCTCACCCCGATAGGGATTTGAACCAGGGTCTCCTGGTTTTCACCCAGTTGCTCTAGCCACTAAGCTACCAAGACAACCAATTCTTGTCAACCTTGTCAAAGCTGCCTGGATTACTGGAATAGTGTTGAATTGCTTCCCATTCAGGTCTCTCTTGATTAAGGGAAACAAAAACAAGTCTCTGGAAGCTAGGTCGGGGTTGTAGAGTGATTGTGACCATGCTGTCACGTTGAACTTGGGCAAAACTTTGCTGGTGTTGAGGGGCATGTGAGAGGGCGCATTGTCATGGTGAAGAACCCAATTGTCTTGGATCTCCAAGTGGATGCAGTGGACTTGATCCTTGAAACAGCGGAGTACTCCAGTGCAAATCCCAGTGTATAGGCGTGTAATCTAACATTAAGATGATGATTAGTGTTTAAAGGTTTACACACTTTCTCCAAATTTTCATCAGTTCAGGTTGTTGAAGGTGTCCCAGCACAGACATTGTTTTCAATGGCCTCACGGTCAACTTTGAACCTCGTTTGCCACATGAAAACCATTCCCCATGCCATGTCTTCTTTTTTATAGGTCTCTTGAATCATACCAAAAGTCTCTCTAACTATTTTGTTCACTTTCTCACAGAAAGTATTGAATAATGTTGCTCCAAATGACACTGCATGTTTGACTCTCTGAGTTTTCAGTGGGGGTCACTGACAAACACTCTGTCCACTAGTGATCTGCTCACTCCAGTGTCTGAGAGGTAACTGCAGCTAGTGCGGTCGGTTAGCTGACACCCCCCACTACTTCACCCTGTCAGTGGAAATGGTCTGCACACCCTCCTTAACTCACAAAAAAAACAGTGTTGAAATTTTGTGAATGGACCTTGTACATGTTGTTCAATTTGGAACTTCAAGAGAAAATCACAAGATTGGTCTGAGTATGTCATAGGACCTCAAAAGGCTAACTAGAATTTATATCCATTGAGGTTATTTTGATCCAGATATTTTTCTTTTCATTTTGTTTCCATTTCCTTTTCTATCTTCTTTTTCTTATTCCTTTTCTTGTTCTTCTTCTTCTTCTTCTTCTTCTTCTTCTTCTTCTTCTTCTTCTTCTTCTTCTTCTTCTCTCTGTCTCTCTCTCACTTTCCATTTTCCCCTCCAGTAGCCCTGGGGAGGTGGGAGTTTATGGGTTACAGCTTAGCTTCAGTTGTTTAAGCTTATGAAGCTTGGGGAGGGTGATATCTTCTTCTTGTTTTAATTTTATTTTTTATTCATTCACACTCTCATTCATTCACACTCTCATTCATTTTTAATTATATTTACAAACACATTCATTCACACAGGCATACCACCTCTCCAGTCACCAGTCACCAGTCACTTCACTATTTACACTATGCACAGTTTCACTTTATTCACCACGTTGATCTAGAACGATGTCTATTTAACATTTATTTAACGTTGATTCAGAGTTCTTTCTATTGAGTATTTATTTAATATTTCCAAATCATTTTCGTTGTAAATATGGCTTCAGAGAGGAAACATTGGCAGGCCCAGTAATTTTAATTTCTCCCACACTGTATACTTACATAGTGAAGAGAAAATATTATGATATTGCAGAAGAAAGTGGTGATTTTTCAAAAGAAAAACTTGTATTATGGGTACCTGATATCAAAGAAGTGGATAAATGTTGCTCATACATGTAGTAAATTAAATTCTCTTAATATGTTGTGTCAATGTAGGTCAGTTTTTCAAAACTATTTGTTCCCAATTTTTAATGCTAAGAGACAACTCCTGTAAAGCAATAACTTCAATGATTACCCCATTTCCATGACTACAAATAGATGTGAATTTTACATATTTCAAGTTTCATAGCTGCAAATTTTACATTGTTTAAGAAGTGACTGAGGTAATTACTTCCTATGGGAGTGGAATGTTCTTGTATATAAATTGATTTTTGTATTCGACATTCCCTGGGAAGAAGGGAATGGGTGGGAACTGAAAAAGAAGTTGTGAATGTGCTGCTTGAGTAATGGGAATGAAATTGTGGTTATGAAATTGGCCCTAATGTATCCGAGTGCACCCATATTCCAAATATGGGAGAAGTAAGATCTATTAAAATTGTAAACAACACAAAGTAAATCACTAGAGAACATCTTGAGATGCCAACCTGCAATTTTTTCAGAGTGAACTCGGTGAAGTGCCTTTTTCAGTTTTTAGCACTCTCCCAGATTCACAGAATTTCAGAAAAACTGTCGCAAGAGAATGATTAAAGAACATTTTGGCCAATACTCAAAAACTGAAGAACTAGAGATTCTTAAATGATTTTGGACTTCAAATGGTGATACTCTTCATCTGAATGATTCCAATTATGATCAGCAGTGTGCTGAAGAATGCAGATGTTTGGTACGACAAAATAATTTCTGATTGGTGAGAAGTGTAGTTCGTTGGCAGCACAAACCAGCCCAAATATATTTTTCTGAATATTCATAATTTTAAGTTGAGCGACTTTGAGTTGGTAAGAATAAATGCTGACAGAAATACTTTTGGAAACTGCATTAGTACATGTTTCTTCCATGTCTGTCAAAATGTATATAGGAGAATTTGAGCAGAAAGGCTACAAGAATGGTACAATAATGTCAAAATTGTGAAATTAAAATATTTGATAGGATGCTGTGTACATTAGCTTTTTTGCCACCAAATGAGGCAGAATGGAAGTCAGGGAAAATATTGCGAGGGTTATAAAACTCCACTAAACTAAATTAAATTCATTAGACAGAGTTATTTTTATCTCAGTTTTTATTTGGTAAAAAAATATTGTTCATATTTTATCACATCGATATCAGATAGCTGACCAATTAGTATAAAGCTTTAATATTTTAATTAAGTAGTGTAAAATTACAAATTTTTTGAGAGAAAAATGCACTGGAAAACTGGCCATCACTAACATCTAAATATTTTCTTCAAAATTGAAATTCCCCAAACAAACTGCCTGAACTCGAATTTGAAATGGAAATGGTTACTTAACATGAAACCTCTACAACTTTTTCAAAATTTTCTCAAAAAGTCTCCAAATTATTGGTTCAAACTTTTTTTTGGATAGAGCGAAGAATGTCTTAAAAGAATGGTGTGTCTCATTTTTTCTTTCTTTTTTGTTTCATCAACTATGAATTTTTGGGAATGGCAAGTTCAGAATCTTTTCAGTGACTTCCTACAACTGCAATATTGAAGATAATATGAGTTGATATGATAAGATGTTTTTTCGTAAATATCTCATTCTAACAATGTGGGATCGCCTTATAATCACAAATAAGCCTAGTACGTTATGATGTATGTTTTTGTTACATTGCCTTTTCATGTCACAAAACTGATAATATTGATGTAACTATCAGCTGCGAAGAGACATAACAATCAGCTGCAAAGAGATGCCTCTCTGTAATATCTAGTTTTTTGCAGATGTATTTTCGACATTCACCACGATTTTTGCCAAGTGATTCAGACCAATATTTTTTAATGTGCTGATAAAGAGAACATCTTAAAACAAATGGGATTGTATTGAATGAAACTCAAGGTTATTGAAATTTTGTTACACAATGAAGAAGCTGTGGAGACTCTGTTTGTTGCCTGGCGGGTGTGAATCTTCTTTTTGCATAAGATGGAAGTGAAAAAGAATGTATATTGATAGAAGTATACATTTTACATCCAACCATTGAAAAGGACGATTAAAAATATTTTCTTAGCAAAAACTTGCCAGTATCTCCCACGTTACCTGTGAAATGATGTACGAGTTCACAGTTAAAGAATGTGAAAGAACTGTTAAAGAATCAGAGGCCACAAATAAGAGCAGGACAGGAAAAAAAGGTGAAACAGAAGGGAATGTTCTTAGGTTGTGTCAGTGAAAGACTTAGAATGCAAATTTAACACACACAACTTTTAAAGGGGCTTAAAAAGTCAGAGGATGTTGCAGAATGGGATGAGGACTGAAAAGAAAGAAACAATGATGAAGATGAAGAGGATAGTAACAAAAAACATTATAATGCTTTCAAGGATCATGAAAATAGCGAAAGCTCAATCAATAAGTTTTTTTTTTTTTTTCTTTTCTTTTCAAATGTACAAACAATTTGTCCATGAATTTACAAGAGGTGTTGAAACAAGTAGTAACTCTTTGAATTACATAAATCAAAAGTACATAGTATGATTAAAAAATTAATAAGGTAAAAGTTACACAAATTGAACTAACATATCTCTTGCATTCTTCAAAAATACTGAGTTTAAATTACGGTTGAGTAGTAAATTAATAGCCTTTATATTCAGTTGTAAATTGTCTTTTGAAAGTATTTTTTCATATAATAAAGATCACAATACTTTAAGACAGTTATGTTTTTATTATAAACACTTTGAAACATTGTAAAATTTCTTCAGTTAGACACTTTACACAGAGGGAATTAACTTTGTGTTATTTGTCACAGCAGAATGTTTTGACAAATTTTCTCGTCATTTTCAGGTACACATAATTTAATAAAAATACATTATTCACAACACATACGTAGCATGCCTTGAAGTGCCGTAACACTATTGAACATAGCACCACAGTGAAGACTGCATCTTATTAGAGTTGCCTATGAGTGTGATCTGTTTACCTTGTAAAATGCTTTGACATAATCTACAAAAAGGATATGAATATTTCTATTGAATTCCTTTTTTCCTATAATTTGCTGTAGTTTAAAAACATGTCTGATTCATCCGGTTCTGAAGCCTATTTGGTCTTCTGACAATACAGCTTCCATCATGGGTTTTAGCTTCAGAATTATTACTTTTGCCTAAATTTTATAGGCATAATTCAGTAGAGACTTGCACAATTTTTAGTGCTTAATAAGTTTTTCTGAATATGAGTTTTAGGCCAGTAAGTTTCTAGTCTGGTATTTCTTTGATATACAAGTTATGAATTTTAAAAATCCTTTTTTTATATTGAAAGCACCACAGTCAGAGTCCACAGTCAGAGTCAGTTTCTACTTGGCTCTTCAGATGACACCATGACCTAGGCATAGATGCCAATTTTTCAGCTGTCATGCTGTGATCTTCCTTCTTGAGGAATTTTGCTCTGAAAGTCAACATATGACAGCTGAAATAGCATCTGTATGTAGAGTGCGGCAACTGACAGATAGCCAAGTAGATATAATTTTTTATGTTCACTATTTATCTTATGACTACCTGATTCTTTGATATCTAAGAGCTAGAACAAATTATTGGTATTCAATAGGATCTGAGTTCGGAATAACATTTGTTTTTGTTTAATCTAATTTGTTGTTTATAACTTCTTAATATTTTATATTTTATTTATTACAGTGATATTTGCTGTCTTTTGCTTTGTTTAAATCTTAAACACTTTCTTACAATCTTGTACACAAATATTTGTCTGCCATGAACATCACTTTTTTTTTTTGTCAAGAATTTATTCTATTCCTTCGCTGTGTAGCTTTTCACTTCAGTGGATTTTTATTTTCTCGCCCTTATGAATGTAAGAATAGAAAGTATTGTATTTTTACATTGGAAAACAGCGAATTTTCAGCAGAAAAACTCCTATTGCTGGACCCTGATAATGAAAAAGTGGATAATTTTTGTTTCTAAACATGGTGGACCCTGGTAATGAAAAAGTGGATAAATCGTGTTTCTAAACCTAAAAACATGTAGTGTAGTCAGAATGCATGGTTCATGGGTACTTGATGTCGTAATGTCTGCCTGTCCCATCTCTGTCTATCCGTCTGTGCTCAACGCTAGTGTTTTAATTATTCAGCCAATTTTATCCAAAATAGATATTGCGTGATCAATCTGAACATACTTGAAGTTTTGGGAGTTTCAAGTAGATGTTTTTATTTTTAAGGGTTCTTTACATGAAGCTTCAAAAACATTTTCAAAATTTTCTCAAAAATAGAACCAAATTATTTTTTTTTTATCAAACTTTGTTCTCAGATTGCTTAAACGACACTTAAGAGAATAATGCAGGTCTCATGTTTGTTGAAAGCCCTCATTTTTTTGAAAATTGCAAAAGTGCAATTTTTTGGAGTCTTTTCCTACAACTAATATTGAAATTAGTTTTTTTCCTTAATAAAATCTCTTCATTAAAGATAAGGCCAATGTCTATAAAAAAAAAGTCATGTTCAATTTTTTGAAAATGTGAGTAGTATTGGTGTAATTTTGTGTGAAGTTTTGGTGCATTTTTAAATTTTTATTAAACAATTTTTTTTCTCAAAAAATGCCCTAAATTTTTCTTGTAAATTTTCTCCTTGTATGTATCAAGGGATGTTAAAAAAAATATGAAGCTAATCCTGTCTTATACAAACTCTATATTTTTGAAAACTAAAAATTTAAAATTTTGAAACAACAAAATTAGAAGATAAAGAAGTTTGTCTTAGACAAAGTCTGTTAAAAAAAAAGTTCTTTAAAAAAAAGGTAACATACAATTTTTTGAAGGAGTGAGTAGTTTTTGCGTAATTTCTCCTTGAAATTAATGCAATTTATGAAAAAGCAAAAACAAAACAAAAAACCCATTTTCTCAAAAACCTTTCGAAATTTGTTCTTCAAAGTTTTTTCAGAGATAGAAGAAGAGGCACTTAAAAGAATGGCACCTCACTTTCGTTGAAATCTAAATTTTCAGAAATAGTAAATTTACAAATAATACGAGAAAGTGTGTGATGTTTTAGCACCACTAGTTTGTATATTCATCAAATTACAGTCGACTCTGGTTATAGTGAATTTCTGGGGACTAACATTTTTGGTTCACTATATCCGATGATGTCAAAATTAAACAGAATTTCTCCATAACAATTGATTTTAATAATAGAGATACAGCAAAATACATTAACAGCACGAACTGAAAATTTAAATATATTTGTCCTTAAAAAATCAATTTCTTTTCAATTGTCTGCTTTGTACTTTTTCATTAGTAATTTCTCGAAATCCTTCTCTAGAATTCATGCTCTCTCCGTAATTGATTCTGTATTGTTCTCTATGTAAGTATCATAATGCAGACTTGACACCCTTCAATGTCTCTTGCACTGTCGGAACCATCCCACAGTGGCAAGTATATTATAAGGCAAGTTTTACTTGCCTTACAGTATACAAGTTGCTTTCGGTAGTGGGATGGCGCAAGCAGCTAATGAAACTGATTGCTTTTCCGCACGGCATGGCGGATACCGCCAGGCTGTGGCAGTCGTGTGCTTCCTGTTGCCTACATAGAACTCGGTGGGCTTTGTCCTGTGGAATATTAAGTAACACCAAGATTGAAACTGAAGCAAGCAGTTGCACATTGCTGCTGCCAGTTGTAGTCCATGCAGGACACGACCTTTGTTTCCGCAATGAAACTGAGTGCCGTAAGGTCATCAGTAAGGTGCCCATTCCCCTACCTTCACATCAGAGGAGACTTTTTCTATTATGGTCTTTGGCCGATGACATTTTTTCAAGTTGCTTAATGTTGGAATTTGTGGTGATATATTCTTTTCTAGGAGGGAATTAATTTCCAGGACATTGTATTTCCTACATTCACAATAACCGAGTCTTCTTATACTTATTTGTAATGTAAGTGAAACTGGACCAGTGACGGAAGTTCACTATAATCGAGGGTTTATTATGTCCGAGTTCACTATAACCAGAGTCCACTTTATTATATGATGGATGCTGCAGTTATTTTAGATGGAGTTACTTCTTTTCCTTTATTTCCTTACTAATCTTTTCTGTCCGTGTGTTCATTCTATTCTTCCTGTTTCCTTACTTTTTCTGACCTAAAATAACTGTTGCTACATTGTTTATATTGTTATCATTGATAATGATGTGGGGAAAATAATTATGTGGGCTCTTGGAAAATTGAAAGCAGCAACCCTAATGATGCCAGCCATGAAAACATTTCAAGGCTTGCATCATTAAGATTGTTGTTTTCAGTGCTGATAGGCCATGGTTGAATGGAAAAAGTGATTCGAGACATTTTGTCCACATCTGCAGTGGCCATCATCAGTGATAGCATAGTTTTTGGTGTAGCAATCTGGCTGTCTGAACTGGCCAGCGACTGGTGGTTGCATTGCTTTGCCCAAAACCACAAAACCACTGTTGATGTCCAGTGCAGGTAGGGAAGAAACATCTTAATCCTTCTTTCCCTTCCAATTCTTTCTCTTTTACCTTTATGTGAGAACATTGCTTCCTTCAAAATTCATGTAGGTTTCACTAATATTGGAAATTTGAGTGATATGAATTATGCAACATGAAACACGAATATGTCTGCCTGTTATTTAGCTATTGTGAGAATAGAATGTGAAAATTTCGAACAGTCATGTAAACTACTTCAAAAACCAATGAGCCTTTTAGAAAAATTAGTGTTAATATTATTTGTTTATATTGTGTACTCTAATAAATGTATTCTTTATTATGATTTCTGTAGGAATGTAAGCATGGTATTGGAGAGTGCCCTTCAAAACGATTTGTTCTCCCTGGGGAAAGTGTACCACTTAGAGTGGAAGATCAAATTGACCTTCAGTCACCAATGAGCCTCTTAGCTCAGGGACAGGCTCAAGAGAAATATTTAAGAGTTTTGGTAATTAAGAATTATTTTCTTTACTGTGACTTGCATTAAACACTGTACTATTGAAGTAATCAATAATTCTATTCTAGATTGAAGATTTGGGTGAAGCTTTAGATTTACCAGTTGTGCAAGCTGGTCAAAGACATTTTCCTTTGGGTCAAGATTGGGGGCTTATATCAGATGTTCGTGTTGAATCAGGAAGCACAATCGTGACATTACGAAGTGTTGTACAAGTATGTATTCATTTTTTGACTTATTATATTATGTTTTGTATTTTTTTTTAGAATTTTGATTCAGTTTTTTTTTTTTTAGGTATTTAACAACTTGGGAATGCCTATCGATATTCACTATCAGCGTGAGATCAACTCAGATCTGAAATACATTGATACAGTACCTTCTGGAGAGCATATTGATTTGCCCTTATATGCATTGTACACACCTATGAGAGAATTACACATAAGTGTTCCTGGGTGAGTCTGTTTTCTTTAGAAAGGGTCTTACTTTAAGTGTCATTGATCATCAGTAAGTGTGATGTTTTAGCATTTATTAATTAAATATGATATTTTAGCATTTATTGTGTCTGCTGTCACTATTTATAACAGGCCAAATGCCATATATATTCTGATATATATTCTATATGCCAGATATGCTCAGTAATTGGTATTCACATCATAGTCTTGTTACCATGAAACCAAATTAAATAAGCAAATTATTCAAGACACCTCAATCTGGTACTAATCACAGGTCTAAGGGCAACTAGACGTAAACTAGGAGACCATAGTTAGATTTTCAGTTGTGTCTTATGCTTCAAATAAGTACATGATATTAGATGAAGAGCAGTGCATGATAGAAGTCAGGGAAAATTTTCAGAGGTTTATAAAACTAGATATTATTCATTAAAAACAGTACAACATTATTATTTCTCAGTGTTTATTTGTTGAAAACATATTTAATTTATATTTTCTCATGATGAATTCAGATAGCTGACCAATTAGTGTCAGCTTTTAGGCTGGTTTTGATATTTTCTTTAAATTGTGTGCCATAAAAAATCGTATCAGTAAAAGATAAAGCAATCCACTGGAAAGCCAGGAAGAGTTGGGGAAATTTGTTTCAGAAAATTAGTGACCACCCTGCAATAAATTAACATCTAAGCACTTCTGCACCTAAAAATAAAATTGGGGGGCTTTTTTCTGAAATAAATTGTTTGTCTGCTTAAATTTTCATTATATTTTACAGGTATAAGAAAATTCCATATGCATGGTCTCAAGACTTTTCTCTGACAATGTCTGTTCTTCATGATTGTAAATCTATTCAACGTTCCAGTAAGGAATCTGTCTTTCTAAGGGTAAAGTTGATGTTTCTTTTTATTGATTAAAGACAATTGTTTTTATAATTAATATTCAATTTTTAAGTAATTTATGCTTATATTTCTAAATAAAGAACATGAATTTTGTTAATTGTGAAATATGGTTTTAAATAACATTAAGTTAACTTAGTAATATATTTAATAATTGGATGTTTTATTCACCATTTACAACCTTTAACAGACAAACTAGTGTATCACTGTTAATTTTATATCTAAGAAGCTACAACAATAAATACAAAGGTATTTCTTTTCCTTTCTACACACACAAATGTTTTGTCCCCTAATGTTAGGGTATCCATCATGTTTTCATGTCTCAATTATGAAAAAAATATATAAAAAATGTAATGTAAATGAAATCATAATGCACTTATCATTCTGTAAGATGAACCTCACAAAAACCATTGTGTTTCTTATAAATTTAATGTGAGTTCATTTTAATTTCAGATTCTAAGAGAAAAACATCAAGCATATTCAAAGAATAGTAACACTCAAGGAGCTAATAGTATTTTTTATAAACTATTGGTTCAACCAGCAGTCAAATTGAAAAACCTGTTACCTGTAGGAATAACTGTATCTCAGCCAGAGATAAGTGTAATACATGTACTGACTCCAGGTGAACGATTAAATATTGCTACTGCTCGCCCTGATGATAGCAAGTTGTCAATACAGGTGAGTTTTGTGGAGATAAGTTTAATTTTTGTTTGCTCAAGCGTCTAGTTGATACAAACCCTTCTGGAGATGATAGAATCAGCGACCATAGAATATTGTCCTAAATAGCAAATGGAAATGAGACGAAGTCACACTTCAACTTTGAGAAAATCATTTTGATTATTTATTTATTTGTTTGTTTATTTATTTATAATTAATAGACAATTTGTCCATAATTTAATACAAAATAACTGGAGTAACAGTAATTTACAAATATAAAACAAAATCACACAAATATACAATGTAACAAATAATGTATCTGAATCTTTACAATATAATAATTAAAATAAAATAAAATACTGATGCAATGAAACAGAATAATCATCTAAATGTACACAATCCATCATTCATATTTCCATAGTTTTAACTTCATCAGGTTTTAAACTCTATAATATCTATATTTAACGTGAAATAGGGCCCAATTTCATTTGCCACTCTACACAATCTATTTAAAGGTGAATTTGCAGTATTTATTTATTTAGAATCTGATGGACTTTCATCCATATATAAATACAGAATAGTACAGAACTAAAATTAAGAAAAATGACTTGTGAATATTATGATAATACAAATAACATAATCACTCATACCGCAAAACACAAATAAGCAAATTAGTAATAAACCATTCAGCTGGACTCCAAGTATCGCATCTAGACTCATTGACTATCCGAGTCATTCTAGTGATCAAGTTATTTTCATTGTAAGTATTTGTGTAAGTCGCTACCGAGGAAGTATCTTTATTTCTTGAGCGAATTGCAAGGACTAAAATTCAATTCTTTAAGTAACAGTGGGCTATCAGTTCCACCGTTTACTAAGTTAAACACAAACAAGATATCAATGAAATTACGAAGAGACAGAATAGAGGGCATGTTTAGGGTAGAAGACATGAGATGATAATGATCAATGTAAGGGTCACAAATGCCTAAACATGTTGCAGCAATTCTGAAGAACTTGTGCTGGACAGATTCAATTTTACCAGAATTAATGTGAAAATGTGGAGACCAGACCACGGATGCAAACATTAAAATAGGTTTAACAATGATGATGTATAACGTTTTTAAAATGTTTAACTTGTTGAGTTCAGCACATGTTCTTTGGACGAAGCCAAGGATTTGGTTGGCTTTATTAGTTGTGTAGTCAATATGGTTAATGAATGACATTGTAGAGTCAAAAGTATACACCAAAATCCTGAACTACGGAGACACATTCAAGTGGTAATGCATTTATGGTTTATTGGTAATAAGCTGCTGATCAGAAATGAAAAAATTCAATAAATTTGCATTTGGCAGCATTTAATATAAGATCACTCTCTTTGTACCATTGAGCTAATGCATTTAGCGCTGATTGTAAGGAATGTTGGTCATTTATGCATGTGATTGACTTAAAGAGTTTACATTTGTCTGCAAATAGATGCAACTCTATGTCGGTAACCGTGAGATAGATGTCGTTTATACATTGAATAAAGAGTAGTGGTTCCAGATGAGATCCAGGAGGCACTCCAGAAGTGGGAACCCTTCTGAAATGATGTTTTGGTTTTTAACAAATTGTGTTGGCTTGCTTAAGTAGTTAACTCTCTATCGGTAAACCAAAGTAGGTGCGGACCAGAAAAACCAAAAGCTTTCAATTATTGTACTAGTAATTTGTGACTTGTACCACTTGTTTCAGTAATAAATTGAATAAACATTAACAATAGTTTAGTATTTTCAAAATTTATTTTATTGAAGTGGAAAAACAATTTAACTAAATGTCACTGAATGGCAAGGGAAAGGTCGGCTAATTGTGGAAATTCAATCAAATTTTTATTTTTTAACTCTTAGCTTTCAACTTTGACACTTTAGATTCCTGATTATCGACAAGAAGCATGGCATTGTATGTTGTCCTTGAGTGCTTGTGAATCTTCAGAATTTTCTGTTCTTACGTTCAAAAATGGAAGGAATATGTCTTTATCCATTGGGGCACATGCAGTAAAAAAGCAAGGAGTGTTTATAGTGACTTTGTACAGTCCCTATTGGATACTAAATAAAACTGGTTTGCCTTTGTCCTACAAGGTGAGGAATACACTGACTTTTGTGTGGTACAAAACTAAACTGAAAACTAGAATGTTTAGTGAAATTGACATTTCCAAATTAACACTTTGTGGTGTAATATTCACAGCTGTCAGATGGTTCCGCATTAGTAACTCATCAATCAGGTGATGCCAGAGCTGCTGTTATGTTTCCTTCATTTTCGGGTAATATGAAAGCAGCTATTCAAGTTGCTGATGGGAATTGGTCCCAGTGTTTCTCTTTGGATGTTCCTGGAAGTACAGGTGTTGTTACTTGCCCAGCTTTGGGTCAACTTTATAGAGTAAGTTTTACATGTATGGTAAAATTATTTTCTTAAAGAAAATGAAGTATTAGATGAATTAATATACAAATTCTCACAGTTCAATTGAAAAATTGAATGAAATAAGCTATGTGCCATCAGTAATTATGTGAGTGATTATTTAAAAATATGTTTTATCTGTTTGCACATTTTAAAATGATTAAAAAAGATACAATGTTAAAATGATTTCTCTCGGTTGTGGTTAATTTGCTCCAAACTTGTGAATATTAAAACTAGGTAAGTTGCTTAATTAATGGAGAGGCTTTGTGGAATCACCAATTCTGTATAATTGTTAACCAATCAACTTGTAGCATGAATTGTTTAGCCACTTCTTTTGGATTCCCCTTGAGGTGGGTCAGCCCACATCTTGATGGTGCATGCAGAGAAGGCTCTCAGGTGTTTCTTGCACCATATTGTTATTCATTTCATATGGCACCATTATTCTTTTAATCACCCTTCTTTCTCATTGGCCTTCTCTATGTGCTGAATGTCCACCTATATGGGGCCTGCATGGCAATCATTGTTAAAGGGAATATACAAGTCCAGTCATTACATGCTCAAAGGGATGGGCCTAAAACAAATTGTGGTATACTTGTGATTTTTTGCTAATGTGTGTGTGTTTTTCTTCTCTCCCCCTCTCTCTCTCCCTCTCCTTCCATCCCCCTTTCCCTCTCTCTCCTTCCATTCCCCTCTCCCTCTCTCTCCCTCTGTCTTTCTCCCTCCCTCCCTCCCTCCCTCCCTCCCTCCCTCCCTCCCTCCCTCCCTCCCTCCCTCCCTCTTCCTCTCTCTCGACACTGTGGAGCCCGCACTCCGCAGCATATAGGATTCACAGCTAGTCTGTCCCTACCTACTAAAAACCCTCCCATTCTTCTGATTCCCTTCCCACAGAACCGCTGTCAGGCATTGCATCATGAGAAGGGCAGATCGGCTTATCATTCTATGCCAACTGATGTCACGGGATACTCATTCAAAATTGTTCTTCTACCCAAAGCTTCTTTAAAACTTTTGGGGCATAGGTGGCTACTGCACTCCAATTCTCTTGGGACACTAGCATCCTAATGACGAAGGTATCAGGAGTCGCTACTTGCAGAAGGAGTCATGGAGTTCTTCCCTCTCCTCAACAAAGCATGGACAGTTTTGCCATTTTCTTAAAAATGGCTTAGGAAACCGAATAATTGAGAAAATGTCCAAAAAAAACAAACAACCTAATTTGGTCGGCAATAGATGGCCGCTGGCAAGAGGATGGGGCAAGACCTTAAAGCCAGTCCACAGCAAGGGAATTAGATACCTTTACTATGAGAAAGTCTGTGCCATTCTGTAGTCTCCTCATAAAACAAGACAAACCAAAGCAACCTCATTTTCTACATATGGCATGTGGTGAGGAAGGGAAAACATCAACAAAGCACCGGTAGCGGTAGCTCAGTGCATCAACTGATGTCACTGCAGCGCCTCTAACCGGGAGGTCCTAGATTCGAGTCCTGATGGCGGCAGGATTTTCGACACTAGCTTTTCAGCTAGGTCGAATTCAGCTGCTGTCTGGAGGAGAATTCTAGCGGCCGGCTGCTCTGATCGGTAGTTTTCCGTGGTTTCTCCGATCAACACCAGGCGAATGCCGGAGCAGTACCCTACCAAACGGGCCACGGACCGCGTGCGATCTGTCCTTCCTCTTCCTTGTCCTATCCTCTCCCCTTAAACACACACTTACACTAACATGCACTACACTACCACATATTCCGGGAGACCGGTCGGGAGCTTAGAGCTTGTCCCGGCTGGGGCGGTGCCCCGCTGGTGGGAGAGTCCTGGTTAGGGGGAAACCCCACTAGCCGACGGTAGGTCGGTGCCGGATCTCGCCATCCAGCGGGGGGAAGATCACCGCCATCTCCCGAGAAAAACATGCACTACACTAACGGGACAAATGACCGAAGCAGTTGATGCGCCCGGAAACACAAAAAAATCAAAAAATCAATCAATCAACAAAGCATCTGAAGAACTATCATTCTGTACAAGTGAGGGCCTCAGTGAGATGTTCAGAATCAAGAGGAAGGAGCTTGGAAGAATGATCCCAACTCTAACTGTGATCCTTACATTCAGTCTCCCTTCCCTCTTAGAAAGGATTGTATGTGGTTGTTACAAACTTCACATGTAGTTATACGTGCCTAACTCTTTTCACTGTTTCAAATGCCAAAGGTTTGGCAATATATCTTCTTTCGGTTGTGAATGGGAATTTTTAAGTCAACTGTAGTGAAGATAGTAGTTGTGAGGTCCTTCCAGAGGTCAAGAGTGGTAAGGGATGGTGTTGGAAGGTTGTCCTAGATTGTGAGAGAGAGAGAGAGAGAGAGAGAGAGTGGTGGTAATATGAGCGTAATCAGCAGTGAAAAAATTTCTGAAAGGATGCTGTGCTTTGTGTGGGTTGGACAAGAATGGCAGTTGGACTGTTATAAGAGGAGGGGGTGTGGTCTAATTTGGTTAAAGATGTAAGGTGGAGGACTTCCGTAACTAGATTATCCATATTAGTGGGGATCAGATCAACTAGAGAGATTTAGAAACTCCTTGTTTCTTCTGTTGTACTTCTTCGATAACCTGTTTACAGGAGACATGTCTAGATCCACCATGCTTCCTCTCCTTTTGCACTTTTACCCTACACAGGATCAATGTTCAATCTCCATTCTCAAGTCATAGTTGCTACAGTGATTCATCACTTCTACAGAAGTAGCTATTCAGACTGACCTTCAAACTGTGTGGAGGTGAAACTGCAATACCTCTTGCTTACTGAATGTAATATTTACATCCCTCCAAGAAAAATGGTGCGAAAAATGGTTGCAGCCCTTCACTTGCAACTACTATTTAGTGGGCCATCTTAGAAGACCTACGTTAGAAGATCATTTCCCTGCCATCGTCCACATTGATTAACTAGGTCAAGGAATTGCTCGACCCCTTCATTGGGTTGTATAGTGCACTGAGTGTTTGACATTTCATGCCTCTTAGATAGCTCCTTGGATGGAGTGGATGGAATGGCTCCACATTGCAATAGTGCTATCTACACTCCTTGCTGCTTCCTCTGCAATTTTAAAATCCACTGGTAAACTGGGACACCCCTCTGTCCTGTGGTGAAATGTCAACTGTTGTAGAGTGGTCAGTGCCTGTAAAAAAGCATTGGCACATGTGACGTCCCTCCTGTGCGAATGCTAATTTCAAGCATAGTCTACACAGGAGAGGTTTCATGTTAATGAACTGAGTGGTCGAGGAAGGGGAGAAGGTAAAAATGAGCAAAGATCGTTTATTTTTGAATCAAATGTTTAATTTCATTACTCGTCACCATCTTATTCCGAGCTGAGAGAGAAGGAGGAGAAGGAGAGTGAGAATGAAGAGAGGGAGAGAGAGAGAGGGAGGGAGAGAGAGAGAGAGGGGAATCGAGATGCGCTCTTGATGGCGTCAGCGTCTTACCATAGCCCCGATCTCGGCCTGGAGGAGGTTGGATGCTGCGACGGCGTCAGTGTTCATGGTGATCGGGGTGGCGGCGGCAACAGAGCGGCGCACTGCACGGAGACTAAGTGATTCCCTTGTTGCTTTGCACGTCGCGTATATATACAAGTCGTCAGGAAAGGTGTTTTTGAGAATACTCTTTTGGAAAATTCTGGAGGGTTGCGTCTAAACTTGTCAACATGTTTTCCGTAGAGCACTCTCTTTCCCAACGCGGCGATTCTTCCGCTTCGTTGCTTCGGTTCTGGGCCATATGGCAAGAATTTATAATTTATATGGGAGTTAATTTAAATTGAATTTTTGGTTTCTTGGTATGGCTCATCACACACAACTCAAATATTATCCAACCATGAAAAATGTAATTGAATATAAATGGTGCAGATCAAAGATAAGAATAACCATTTTAGAAAGCAAGAGAATGCATTGTGGAGAGTATACGTCTCCTCTTTCATGTGATATGTGCCTCCACATCTGGAATGAAGGAGGATATGCCAAATTCAAGGATACTCATAGTGCTAGAAAGTCTGCTTAAGAATGAAGAGATCATTACAATTTGAGAAGCCATTGTAGAGGAACTCTCCACTCACTTTGAGAAAATGTCAAGTTGGACAAATAATGCTCCAGACTTT
Organism: Teleogryllus occipitalis; assembly: GCA_011170035.1. Classification (NCBI taxonomy): domain Eukaryota; kingdom Metazoa; phylum Arthropoda; class Insecta; order Orthoptera; family Gryllidae; genus Teleogryllus; species Teleogryllus occipitalis. The sequence continues at coordinate 1,132,071 of BLKR01000027.1, forward strand.
CTTTTGGTTAAAGATAGAATGGAGAATCATGCATTGGATTTTTCAAGCAGAGCAGCCATATCTAAAGTGCACTCTGCTCTCATGCTTGCAAAAAGAACTGTCCCAGGTTCTGATGAAATTCACCATATCTTCCTACATCCTACAATCCTACAATATCTTTCTGAAATGGCCATGCAATTTCTACTCCAGTTTCATAATCATATCTGCGAAGAGCACCATACAATAGTGAGAAGCCATCATCATTTCAGCTCTAAAAGAAGGGAAGGATTGATCATTACCATCAAGTTAGTGATCTCTTTCACATCCATGGCATATGCAAAGTGTTGGAATGCATGGTAAATCAGTGTTTGTTCTGAACCTTTGAGAGCAGAAATTGTGTTATGTTGGCAACCGAAATCTCTTCCTCCTTTATCATGAGGCAACATGTGGCCATACTGTTTAACATAAAAAAGGGCTATGATACCACTTGGAAGTAAGGCATTCTGTGAACCCTGTACTCTTGGAACTTTAGGGGAAAGCTTTCCCTATTATTCCAAAACTTTATCTTGAACAGATCTTTCCCTGTTCACATTGGTGACACGATCCCTTACCCTCTCGAAAATGGCATCCCCGGGCCTCGGGAATCACAGGCAATGAGTTAGCTGACTAGGCTTTAAAATCAGCAACGTGAAAAACTCACATGGACATTTCCATTGTCCCTTCAGGAGAGTTAAAAGCATTTTTAAAACACTCCATTCTCAGTGCATGGCACACAGAGTGTCACCATGCCACTTAAATTAAGGGCAATTAATGATTGTGTAAAGCCCAGACCTTCCTCATCCTGTACTGCTAGGCGTGAGGAAGTAATTTTGACGCATCTTTAGATCAGTCATTGACACTTTCTGCATGCTTATCTCCTGGGAGGAGAACCTCCCCCAATCTACATAAGCAATAAAATGTAGCATGGGCCTCTTTGTGGAACTTTCTGTGGTTCTACATTGTGTGATATTCAATGGCAGCCATTGCAAACCCTGTCTGAGCAGCTGTCTGTGGGAGGTGCTCAGCAACACAAGTGTGTGCTCTCAAACCTCTTTTCTTTCTGTGGGAAAGTAGATTTTATCATTTTGTTTGAGAGATACGGACATTGTTGTTCTTCTATGTTGCTTGGCATCTGTACAACAGTTTGTCTTGTATTATTGTTGTTATTATTTTCTATGATTCTTCCTCATGCAGCTTTAAGGTCTTAATTACATATGTCATTTTAATAAAATTGATAGTTTTGTCTGCATTTGTCTTTTTATAATTTATATTATGATTTTAATCAATCAATCTTTTGAGTCAAAGTAATATTGCAGGGTCAAAGAATCTTATTTAAATACATAGGTACATAGAATAGGTACTAAAAAAAAATTAATAATTGTTCAGGCATATTTAAATGAAGTATAACTCTTTTAGTTATATTCATATATTTCTTATAAGTGTTATTTGATTTTGGTTCAATAGCTGGGTGTTAGTGTGCAACTCATGAGGTGTACTCTTACAAAGCAAGTGACCATAACACCTCACTTTGTTCTAATAAATTCATGTGAACATGCTGTGGAGTGTCAAGAAGCTAGCAGACCAGCAGATTTATGGGTTAAAGTAAGTATCCTGGGATTATAGTCTTTTGGTAAATATTTTCTGTTTTGGAGAACTTTATTATACCGGTGAAAAGTGTATTTTTTCCCTAATGATGTTGTTTTTGTGTGTGTAATATCAGGTAGAACCTGGAGATAGTTGTGCAATATGGCCTGTTAATCCTGACAACCCTGTGAAACTGCGAGCTCGAATGTCTGGTACTCATCAGATATCAGCTCCTTTCCCATGTTCTGTTGCTCACACAACTCTGCTTCGACTTGATAATGAGGTAAGTCAAATAATCATTTATAATTTTGGAAAGACTTCAAAACTGTCTGAATTGATATTAGATGATTTTAGATCTTTTTTAACTTTTAGAATTATGTTATACAAATCCATTATAGTAAAATTTTAAGGACAAACTGCTCATAACTTTATTCCTGCTATTGTTTTAGTGGGGAGGACTGAATGTTGATGTGCAACTGAATGAATCTTCAGTGTATATTACTTTTGCTGGCTATGAACCAGGACAAGCTGCTGCTCTGTTTGTCAATCACTCAGACTTGATTATACCTTTTTCAGAAAGGGGCTCTAATGCAATCAAGTATGTTGTCTCATGGCTTTGTTCTGTGATACAGATTTTTTTTAATAGATATATTTTTTTACTTATTGTCTTCAGATTCAATTAATTTAATCACTATTTTATGCATAATTGTTTTCATACTTAATTACTAAATATTGAAAAAGTATTTTTTGAGTTTAGATAAAATAATTAATGACTATAATGTTGTGTACTGGGTGAAGTTAATACAGAAGAAAAGACAATCAGTACGAGGAATTGGAATACAGAAACAATATCTCACTGTTCTCTTTGCATAAGGGTCATGTGGAATATTTCTTATGAACAAATGATTGAAAGTGGATAAATGTGTGACAGTGCTTACGTACTGTTATTTAAAAGGGTTGGGGAATATTTAATTTTTGAATAAATACTATTTTTTTATTTGCAGTTTGTTAAATCCTGAAACAGAAGTATTGTTTACTTGGAGTGACCCTACTGGCCCTTGTGAGATTGATTTCATGCTTAATACGAAACATGCAATTGACAAGGAAGTGTGTCAACTTCGACGAGTAAGTGGTAGTGTACTATTTTTATTTTAATTATTAGATTTGTCATTTATTATTAGTATTATTTATTTATATTATTAATTATTAGATTTGTTATTTTAATTATTAGATTCGATTTTATCATTACATTTCTTAACTTTATGGAAAGAAACTTCTTTCAAAATCAAGGCCACTTTTGTTTTGCATACAAATTGGGAAACATGCAATAAACTTGGAAAAGCATGTTGCAGTGACTTCAGATTCCATGAAATTTAAAACCCTGTTGAAGACCCAAGTAATTTTGTTTTATTGTTGTTGTGTGGATACAATAAAAAATATATAGTTAAAAATATAAAAATTGTAAAAACAATTTTCTTGGTTCAGGGCTACCTTAAATGCAAAATTGGATAGATAAGTTATTTTAACTTTTTTGTAGCCAGTTTTGAAATGGTTGTATACCTAGCCTGTGCACAATCTTGTTTAAGATGTGTTTCCATGTTTCCTATATTCCCTTGACTCTTTATGTTTTCAATATTTTCCATCCTGTAATCTCGTTCGGCATTAAAATGTTGTAGATAATGAAAAAGGACTTGAAAAAGATTGCAAAAGTTTCTGAGCAATGGGATTACCTAATTTATTAACTGTCACATATTTCAGAAAAGCTACTATAAGTTGCCCGATTAAGTTAAAATGAGAATCAAATATAACGTTATGTCACTTCAAAAGAATTCTATGAATTTGTGCTTCAAGCCAGAAATGACATTGAAGATGTGCTAGAGTTTTCATTCAGCTTTTACATTTCTTAAATATTTTGTTGAATAAAGGATGGAGCAGGAAGTCTAGAAATACAGCGAGGAGTGCACGTCTACTGGAGCTCTTTTTTGGATGGTGCGCAGAGAGTGATGGTCTTCTCTAAAGACTCAACAATTATTGAGAGTGGGCAAGAACTGGGAAAAGATCGTGTTATTAGGAGCTTGACTATAAACCTTTCTGGATTAGGTTTGTCCATTATTGATAATGAAGAGAGAGTTGAAGTACTGTACATTGCTGTGACCAAGTAAGTTGAAAAAAAAAATGTATAATTATTTAGATTTTTTTTAAATCATAGATAACTCTAGCAGGTACTATTATAAAAAAAATATTAAATAAATAAGATCAGATAAAAAATATTTGGTTCAGACGTAAGCAGATACTACAAACTTTTGTTTTGATTCATTAAATTTTGATGAACTGAAAGATTTCATCTTCATCAACACACATTTATTAATGACTGGCTTTTGACAACTTTACCTTGATTAATAAGTTTATGTTGGCAAAGGTGACATCTGTAATTTCATCTTTACTTCCTATCAACTCTGCATCAATATTTCCACAATCATTAAATTTAATTTGTAAGCTGTACGTATTTGATCCTAAGCATGTGCACCATACTAAGCACAATGGTTTTATGATTTTCAGAATGCCTCAAAAGCTCAGAGAGAGATATAATAAGGTACCAGGAGAGAAGAAAAATCAGGTATAAAAAGTACTTTTTAATAAAGCTGATAAAAGAAAAACATTGTTCAAAAGGGAAAATAAATGTTCTCTTAGCATTTTGAAAATTGGAATATGCTTTGGGACTTTTTCTTTAAAGTTCTTATCAGAGTTAAAAGTAATAATTATTATATTTAGTATTTGAATATTGAATGTACGTGTATATGTACTGACTTTAAAGTATAAGGAAAAACAAGCAGTAAATATTATTTACTATATTTCTGATGAATTCAGTAATAAAGAAATTAACACTATTATCTTAGACAACCTAACCATTGTAATTTGAACTAATTTAATATAAAGAAATTATTTTATTGTAGGTTGGTCTGTGGATGAAAGTGAAGTGGTTACCTCATGAAATGCAAGTACACGCTAAACTAGACCATTTGCAGGCAGATTGCCAGTTGCCTGAGTGTACATATCCTGTTGCACTTGCCCCAGTGCCACCTTCTCGATCTGTGGCATCTAGCAATGGTATGTTGTGGAACATTCCAGTTTTCAACAAATTTAATATTACGAAAAAACTAATTCAGGCCATCTGAGTATCTTAAATACAGATTTGAAATTCCTCTGTTAGCAAAATGTACATGAAAATTCTTGTTTATTAATTTGGGTTCTATTCTTTATTCCATTATGTGGTTGAAGTTTATTAGAATTATTTAATTCATTTAGTGTATGTTGCACCTGTTTACTTTTGTCAGTTTTGAAAGTTTTTATAAAGTTCTATCATTGTAATTAAAATAAACTTAGAATGAATGTTAAGTCTGTAGCATATTAAGTCTTAAAATTGTTCAATACAAATGTAAACTAATGCATTATATATCATTGTTGTTGTTGTTTTTGTTTTTTTTATTCAGAATAGTCTCTAATTGTACAGAAACAGTTATGCAGGAGACATGATTTTACTTTCAACTTAAATTTGTGTATTGATTTTAATTGTTTAATGTCGTTTGGCATTATTTTGTAAAGTAATATACATGTATTATAAGTGAATTTCTTGTAATGAGCTGTTGAAACTGACACCTGATAAATAAGATTTCTACGATGTGCGTTGTATTATATCAGTATTGCATGAAATATGTTTCCGCCATTATGCAAGTCAGTTCTGACAATAACTATAGATTCGTAAATAAACATGACAATGATAAGATACAAGGCTCAATGAAGAGACACTTACACGAATCACGTGGATGGCATTTCCTTCTTTTTGAATATTTTTTTTCTTCTCTCTAAAACTTTGGGTACTGTAGGATTAACTTCCCCCCAGTATTATGCCATATGTGAGGCAGGAATGTACATTTGCAAAATACATGCTACGAGCTGCATGAAGACTGACAATTTGAAAGCATTCTGAATGCATAACATTATGAACTTAATTTAGTGTTTAATTCAGTTCTGTGGATATTCCATTTGAGGTTTTACTGAATTGAGAGACCCAGAAATTTTGTTATCTAAACATCAGCTAAATGCATATTGTTCATTTTCAATGGAGCATGCAATTGCCATTTTGCCATTTTAAAATGCAAAAAGCTATGAAGCCATTTTTCCTTCATTAACTATTAATTTGTTATTAGGAAACAATTTGAAACTTCTGAAATCATACTTATTTCTATTTTGCAAAGAACGTTCCTGGTGTCAGTGAACAGTACTGTTCTTCCATTTTTAATGGATGAGGGCATATCATTTAGACATGAGAGAGAGAGAGGATAGGACCTAAGATCGAACCTTGCAGGACCCAATACTCAATTGGCAAACAATTGAAAAGATAAGTGAATAATGTTCTTTTGTGCTAGGGCGGTATTTTTACTCTTTGAGATCGAAGTTTAAGGTATTTCAATCCTGAGCAATACCATGAATTACATGATAGAAATTTTGAGAGCAAGATGTTATGGTCAGTAACGTTTTTTAGTTGCATATAATTCCAAATATATTTACATATATAAGCACATATATTTATCTATTTTTATTGCTTACAAACACAGCCCTAATATTAAGTATTTGATGTGTAGTAATTAAGATGAATTGTTCACATTTAATTATTATGTTGACTTCTCAATGAAGTCAAATTATAATAATTTTATTCCTTAAATTTATCAATGTCACTTCATTTTTTAGTGGCAAGACCATTTATGGAGTTCAGTACAGTTGTACGAAAAGCAAAGCATTCAAGCCTTCAACAAATACAATATTGCAAAACACTAATTCAAGCTTTCCAAGTGAAACTGGATATGGGGTTGATAAGTGCATTGGCAGCACTTGTGGAAGCTGGAGAACCTTCAGATGAAGTAGAAGTAAGTTTTAAATTAAATTTCTTTGTATATTTGATCTGTTTGTCTCAAAGGCAGATTATAATGTAGTTGGTATTATATTTGTAAAACTTGTAGGTGGCACAGTTTTTGGAGGACTACCTTTTGGTGAAGGCCCTCTTACCTGCTCATGTTGCATTAGGTGCTGCCAGAGGACAGAAACATTACTTTTGCCTCCTGCATTTCTCTCCTCTTAAGGTAATAAAATATTTTATATGTAAAATTTAATGAATAATTCATTTTTCAGCATATAGTAGTTTCAATTAATAAATTGGTTTTTAAAATTTATTCCAGATACATTTGAGTTTATCTTTAAGTGGAGATGCTGGTGTTAGAAAAGGTCGCGAACCACCTCATGCACTAAGAGTGCTTTTGCATAGTCTTGGTGTCACACTCACCAATGCGCAAGATGTTGTTTTCAGGTAGGTTCTTTTAAATTTAACCCATTGATGCTGTAATGGGGTCTTTTAGTACCAGTAAGCTTTCTTTACTTTAACAATTTTTGAGAACTACTATATCTTGGGAAACAGTCAATACATTTTTCTTCCACCTCCTGCCCAACTTACCTTGCAGCCCTTTGATCCCCAATGCCAAGATACATTAAATCAAATAGGAAAACAACACATTTTTGCTCCTTCCATCTACATTTCATTCCTTTTGGGGATGAATTTTGACAAATCCTTTTTTTTTGGTGGTTACATTCATTGTATAAACCTTTATTTCAAATATCATGTTTCTAGGTTGGTTGGACAGTCAGTCAGTTTTTCCTTTTAGTGAGAGATAAAAAACACTCATTGATTGTTGAAACAATATTGAATTTACCCAAATGTAAATAAGGAGCCATCCATAAATTATGTAATGCAAATTTGAAGTGTTTTGAATATCTCCTCTCCTCCCAGTAACACTCACTTGAACTCCGCTTAAATAATTATGTAACTCTTGCCCCAACACTCCTCCTCTCCTTTTACAGTAAGTATTAGAAGAATACATTCATTTATATTACAGTAAAATCTATTTGTATTAATTTTATTTGTGCCATATATTAAAATTTATGATAATTAAAGTTAAAATTAAATGAGTGATGCCAACCGCACCTAACAATAAGATTGGAGACAATTTTGAGGGAAGGAACAATTTCTAACAACAAGCCATGCACCCGCCATTGTGGATAATGCATGGTTGAGAGACTATTGTGCTAATTTAATTGGATTCTAGTACATTTCAGATTAGTTTTGAATATTTTATTCGTAATCTAATAGATTCAATCAATATATCATTGATGAAAAAATATTTCCATTTATTGTAACAATTATATTATAATTTTTTTACAGTATTTATACTTTTTAATTTAATTTGCTAATGTCTTAACGTTTAGTATGTGACTGAATAAAATAAATTATTTTAACAAATGTTGGAGGGGAAAAGAAGAAGAAGAAAAACCCTTTATGAATCTAAACCTCCTGCCCCTAAGTAATGCTGCTTAAAACCCCCTCTCCCACTTAAGCCCTATGTAATTTATGGATGACTATTTAAGATGACCTCCTAATTTTGAAGAGACCACCTGATATTTTTTAAATTTTTATTAACACCATTCAGTCAAAATCAGATCACAGATTGTGTAATTAAGTTGAAAATTGTCTTGATGACCAGAAGGATAAATCATGTTATCTGGGCCTTCACTATAGAAGGGTCCAAAAAAAGTTGATAATCTTGGTCAGCTGTTCAGCAGCATCAACGTTGTTTGGTTGCTAACGGAGGTCACTTTGAACATATGTAATCACAAGAAAATATAACAAAACATTCATTAGAAGTAGTAAGCAAGAGTAAACACAACTTTTGGGACCCCTCTGTATTTTCTTGTTCCTTAAAATCATTTTTGATATCATCATTTCATATCATTTTCTTCACTTGAATCATTTTTTCTTTCTAGTCATCCTCTCATTCCAGGTCATCCTCTTGTCTTTTTAGGTCTCCAATAAAGTTTTCTGTGTTAAATTTGCGTTCTTTTGTCTAATATCACCTAAGAACTCACCTTCAAACTCACATTGTTTGCTTGGTACCAGATTTTCTGCTGGTTGCACACCTGTTCATGACCTCTGATTCTTTAACAAATATTTACTTCAAACTCACATTGTTTGCATTACAATTACATTTATGTATTTTTGTTCAGATTGGCATACTTTGAGCGTCAAGATGCACTCCTAAGTATTCAGCAACTTTTGACACAGGCAAATGACCACTACCGAAGTCAAGTACTTAAACAGTTATATGTGCTTGTATTAGGTCTAGATGTTTTGGGTAATCCTTTAAATTTTGTGAAAGGACTCAAACAGGGAGTTGAAGATGTATTCTACGAGCCGATTCAAGTGAGTACTGATTTCCTTTTATTACAGTTTTCAAGCTGTCATAAAATAATTTTATTTTTTATAGTTTACATTTTATAAAACTAGTTAGAAACCCTGGCATTGAAGTGGGTAAGAATTCATGAAGTGGAATCTAAAAACGCAAAAAAATGTGTTTTTAGATTTCAACCAAAACCACTCTTAATGTTACTGGAAGCAAACAATTATTTTTATGAATTAAAAACATTAAAGTTTTGTGTCTTGTTTCATCCATAAACATTTATTTTTACGAATTGCATTAAAACAAAAGTAATAAGCATTTAAGGTTTGTGTGCCTACCTTCAGTTATTTAATTTCTGAAAATTTTTGGAAATATGTGGAAAAAAGTGTAATAACATTCAATAATGATGGTTTAAGTTGATATTTTATTGGAAATTGTCATCTTGTAAATGGGAAAATTACAAAGGAATATGTTTTATGTATTAATTTTTATTAACAAGAAGGTGGTATTTAGAAAGTAAAACCATGATTCAAAAATCTGATGCATTCTCTGAATTGTGCCTTTCTCTACTCCTTTGTTTGCAATTCTTGGAATGATTCTGAAGAAAAAAAAATTGACAACTGAAGGACAGCCTCTATTCACCTCACGCTTGTTCCTCCTCATTTCAGCAGCAATCAGAACATTGAGTAGCTCAGTTTCCTTTACATGCTTATAAATCTTTGTTTCTCTTTACAGGAGTTATAAAATTTCGAAATTACTATGGATATTAAATATGCCTCTCGCAAGCACCTCAGGTTTTCACTTTTCTCACTTTTTCAGATTATTTTGGTTCTTTCCTCCCTTTTTCTGCCAAAGTCCATTTTCTCTCTTAAAAAAAATGGCATTATTAATATGTTCTGGACAGACACTACAAAAGCAGTTACTTTTAGGGCATCTAGAGTCTGCTAAAAGTTCACCTTTCAGCACCAAAAGTTCAAAAGTGAGGTGATGCTCAAATGTTCAGATAAAATTGCAACATAGAAAATGAAATACATAGAATGTCTTGTGGAAGTGTAGAAGACCCTAAATCGTCATCGTTTTCCTAGGTGGTTATGGCATCAAGATCAGGTGGACATAATTAGATCACCTAGTTCAACATCAGAATCATCATCATTGTTGTCCATAATAGAACTAATAGCCTATTGAAGTTACCAGCTGCAGTAGAAATGTCCTTAGGTGCCATTATTATACAACCAATTCTAAAAGTATTTGTTAACCATGAAAACATTTTCGTCCATTGTACCTTCTTGAATACAGTATGAAACAGAAGTGTATATTTCAATTTAATTCAAACTAGAATCTAACATAGCATATTCTTAACATAATTATATATGAAGTATTCAAATTGTTAATCATTCAAATTCTCCCGAATAAGCAACCAGCAAAGTCTTCAGATTATCACTGTTTATATTGTGTAACGATAAAAATTTCCAACTCCCATCATCCCTCCTAACAACAAATTGATACCAAATTAACCAGTTGGCTGGTAAATCAAAATTATGTGTATAACAGAATTAGGTAGATAACTAGCAGACCCACGCAAGAACTCTTGCATGTTAAACCCCACCCGCTTACCTATATTTCCATTTCCATATTAAGCCTCTAATATATCTTTTCCTTCATGACCCTGTTATCTTCCGTCAATTGATCTACATATCTCCTTGTAATTGATGTGTACAACAGTATATACCCTTCTCAATACAAACTATTCTTATTTAATTTTATTACCGAGCAGAGAGGTACACCCATGGAATTCATTCGCATAGTCTTCTTTTTCTTCTTCTTGTGCTTCATGGGTTTAGGCCTTATGGTCTGTTTCCACATCAAGAGAGCGAGTCTCTCCATCTTGTTAACAGGTGCCCAATATTTCTTCTGCCTTTAGGATTATACTGATACATTATTATTATGGGAATTCTGTTTGGAGGCATGCATTGAATATGATCATGTCAGTTGCTCCTTAATGATTGAATTCTGTCCATCAGATTGAATATATTCAGTTCGGTTCTGATGTTATCATTATGTTGTCTATCTAAGATATTGTAACCTGCTACTGAACATAAGAATTTCATTTCAGAGCTTTCTATTTTCCTTCTGTCTGTTCTATTTATTGTCCAGTTTTCACATGCAAAAGTTATCATGGCATGACCATAGCTTTGTATAATTTGAGTTGCGTGGTTTTTAAAGTCTTGTTTTTTAATGTTCTTATTGTCCCACACATGTTATCTATTTAATTTCTGGCTTATGTCATTTTTCTGGCTGTATGACACATTGAAACCTAAATAGGTAGAATTGTTTCTGTTCTATTGGTTAAATATTGATCACAATTTTACATCTAATGTTGTTTGTTCCTTCAAAGACCATTGATTTTGTTTTCCTAGTGGAGATTTACATATTATATTTGGTTGCCTGTTTGTTTAGCTTTTGTGCTGCAATTCGTAATTCATCTTCTGAGCTACTAAAAATAACTTGGTCGTCTGCAAACAATATGGTATTTAGAGATTTGTCATTTATTTTAAAAGGTGTTGTCAATAGCCCTTGCCATTGCTGGGCAATCTCATCCATGTCATCTATTTCGTCAGCACTATTTAGTGTGTGTGTGTGTGTGTGTGTGTGTGTGTGTGTGTGTGTGTGTGTGTGTGTGTGGGGCGCGCGTGCACAGAGCGTGTGTGGGTGCGCGCGCGCGCGCAGTGGGTGCGCGTGCGCGTGTGGTGGGTGCGCGTGCGCGTGTGGGCGCGCGTGTGCGTGTGCGCGCGCGCGTGTGCGCGTGCGCGCGCACACGCGCACGCACGCACACACGCGCACACGCGCGCGCGCACACACACACACACACACACACACACACACACACACACACACACACACACACACACACACACACACACACACACACACACACACACACACACAAAATAGTGCTGGCGAATGTGGGCACCCTTGTTTGACTCCTTGATTTATTTCTACAAATTTATTACTTCCTTGAGATCCTTTATCATGCATATTTTAGTGTCAAAGTAGAGGCTTTGTATTCTTCTTATTAGGTGGGCTGGGAATCCTTTTTTATGCATTATCTCCTGGAATTTCTTTTGCAATACTTTGTCAAAGGCTTTTATATCTTCTGAATAAGTTGTTCCACTACAAATATGCAGGCGGAACATGATCTTTCCTAAAACCGCACTGTTCCTCCAGTAACATATGTTCATTAATTATATGTAATCGCCAAGTTATTATCTTAGCATATATCTTATAGGCTGTGTTGAGAAGACTTATTCCTTTTTAATTTTGGCAATCCTGTCTGCTAACTTTCTTGAAGATAGAAGATAGAATTCCTTTCCTCCCATCTTTGGGAATGGTATATCTCCTCCAACACATATTAATTATTTCGAGGAATCTCCTTCTTATTTCATTCGGTGCATACTTTAGTAGTTCAGCATTCATGCAGTCAGTTCCTGGTGACTTCTTATTCTTGAACATTTTAAGTTTGTTGTTCAGTTCTTAGAGTTCAATGGCGTCCACTTCTATTATTGTTTCTGATAAGGGGTCTTCAAGAGTCTCTGTATTTGTCCACAGAGACTGATAGTATGTCAACCATTCTTTCTTGGAGATGTTGTTAATTTTTAATGTATCTCTTTCTATCAAGTTTAGATACTTCATTATTTTATAAGCAGTGTCCTGTGATCCATGAGAGTCGTGTTGGATCTGGCTTATATACCTATCCCCACTTTCCAGCTTTATCTTTCTAATTTCTCTCTTAGCAATAATAATAATAATAATAATAATAATAATAATGATAATGATAATAATAATAATAATAATAATAATAATAATAATAATAATGATAACGATAATGATGATGATAATGATGATGATAATGATAATGATGTTTTTATTAATGGCGAAGCATTTTTAGCACTATTAGCAATTAATTTAGAACTTAAGGCATTAGCATTTAGCATTAATAGCAATGGCACTTTTATTTTTATATGCTATTTTGTCTTCCTCAGAATTTGATTGGAGATACTGTAGCTACTGCCTTTTTCTTTTGATTAACAATTTCTTCGTTCCAATTTTGAACACCCTTCTTATTCCTTGCTTTTGGTCTTTTACTTAGGTAAAACCTTAGGGTTTCTTCTGCTACTTGTAGTATTAACTCTTTAAAATCTTGCCATTCAAATTTACATCTGTACTGATTGCTCTTTGATCTAGAGAAGTTAGCAAATCGTGAGCTGTATAATCTTCTTACACTCTTTTGTTGTAGCAGGTACACTTTAAAACTGGTTTTATTTTGCATAGCTCATGTTTTTCTCCTGAGGGTCCATTTCTTGGGAATTTTAAGTTAACAAAGAACTAAGAAGTGATCTGTACTAACGTCACAACTCCTATGTACTCGGGTATCATTCACGTATAGGGAAAGTTCCTTGTTGGATAGGATGTAGTCGATTATTGATCTCATGCCTCTTGCTGACCTTGTGTATTTAGGTATATCTTTATGGCGGAAGTGGGTATTAGCTATTTTAAACTCATTAAAACTAACAAAATTTCTCAGGTCTATGCCATTTTCATTTAAAGTTTCAGGGTGGCCAGCGAACCTGGAATCATTGAAAACCAGGAATTTGAGAAAGCCTGGAAGAACTGGGAAAAAAACGGGAATTTGAATTGAAAACCGGATTTTTTGTTATTTTAAGACTTTTCCCCAACATTGAGTACAAATTAACATACAGCGTCGTATTCAGTAAAGTGCAGAATTCAACTCGGTACATGACTATGGCGAGTGTTAAAATCAAGAATGTATGAGATGTGTCACATGTTTGCTTGAGGATTGCGAAATTCTTGACTCGTGCTTAACACAATTTCAAACACTACCGGCTATATAGGTGCAACATGGGTAGAGTACCTTACACCGCATAGCAGCTGTATATGGTTGCCTGTGCATGTGGGTTGCACGTGCATGGATGAGCTATTTGTAGAACAAACATCTCACCAGGAACTCAAAAGCTGAGTTTCAATTAGATTTTTTGATTACTCATTAACACTACTGCAATTCATGTAAGTTTGTTTTAAGTTGCTATTTGTTGTGCCTCTTCTTTGATGACATCGGCGGTACCACTTTGCTATCTTTTCGATCGAAACAACCATTTTATTACGTCCATCATATTCAATGGGAATTTTAACTTCTTTTGTAGAAGAGCACTGTCGAAACTATCTTTGCCTATAGCCTACACTGAGATTAAGAGTGACAGTGTCTGAATTGACAGGGAGCATGAAGAAAATGAACATGCAGAGATCTTGATGGGGTTGCGCGCCAGTAAACCCTACTTCTATCGCTACCCAAAGTAATAATATGCTCCCCATATTGTTCCCCAAGGTAATAATATGAAATTAAAGTTAAAATGTTGATACAAATTTATGGTACTCAATTTTTTCAATTTTTCTTTCATGTAAAGTATTAGTAATAATGCTAATATAATCCAAACCCAACCAATTCAAACAAAGCGCCTGTGGTACATATTGGCGTATATTTCGATAGCCAGGAACAGTAGTCATTTCTAACTTGTACAAGTGAAACCTACCATAATTAGTGATCACAACTTCTTGAAGTAAAGAAAAAAATTGTTAGTTCGAAGTTAATTTTATTACCCTCCATCAATCTACTATCTTTTATAAGAAAAGCAATAGCTTCCAAAAACATCTCAAATTATGTTCATGAAGCGCAGTAAATTTGGAATGGGCACACCATTCATCGTCAAATTACACAAAAAATACTCATTTTCGAAAAATTCAACATGACCTTTTTTGAAGATCTATTTTTGATGAACGTGTTTCATTAAAAAAATAAATGAATCTTCACAATTGAAGTTGTAAAAGAACATAGATTTTTTTTTTCTTCTCTCCCCCCCTGCACTATTCTCACCCATGCACTATTCTCTTAAACAGCCTTTGCGCTATCCACTCTCAAAATTTAATAAAAAACTTTCAAAGTTTTGTCTTTGAAAATTTTGAAAATGACTCAGGGGCTTCATCTAAAGATCCCCTAAATTTAAAATACCGGTTTCAAATATAAGGGGCCGCGACATCACCAGATCGATTGAGGAATATCAATTTTCAAGAAAATTGGTTGAATGGCTTACACGCTAGTGTTGTTCACTGTCAGACGTACGGACTTTTTGCCGTCAACCGAGATTTCGTTATCAAGTACCCACAAAACATGGCTACACCCCATATTAGCGGATTTCTTTTTTAATTTAGCAACTGGATTTATTCACCTTTTCTTTACCTTTTTCGTTACTCTTATTGCCATGCGCCAAGACCGACAGCAAAATAAAAACATTGTCTCAAAGTTTAATGATGTTTTGTAAATAGAAGTGACTCTTATTTTTCACTTATGTTTAATTTAGCGTGAAAACAAAGTTAATAATCCATCAAGAAGTTAGTTAATTTTTCACGTCTCATAAAATTTTAAGATTTTTTAAAAGCCTTATTTTGTATTAAAATTTATGTAAATTAGCAAAAAACGTTAAATTGTAAGCATCCTGCCTGACCATGTAATTTCCGCTATGCTCCTTTCACCATCCTTTCACTGTCTTTAAAAAATGGATTATGTGAAAAAATGAATTTCAACTTTAAATATATGTAACTTTTGAAATTTCCAGTTTCACATTTTCACAGTTTCAAATTCCAGTTTTTTTGCGTGTGAAAATGTAAGAGTTTGTAGAATATTTTGGGCCAACAAACTCGAAAATTGAAGATTACGTATTTTGGGAATTTAGGTTTTTAAAAAAAAATGCGCATTTGAATTCAGTAATAAAAATGTTGGTATAAAATGCAAATGATATGAGGCTCAATGCAAATCGCCATTTCTTTGAAGTATTTACTATTAGGAAAAGCAATTTTCTTATATTAGAATGGATTTTCACGTGAGATTTCAATTTTTTCTTAAGTTTGTCCAAAATACTCAGAAATTTTAAAAATTTGGATTATAAATAAAAACAAGGTTAAAGGTCAAACATGTGCACTAAATATGACACTTCTAGCCTTTTTTGCGTCACAATGAAGAAGTCAAAAAATTTGTAGACCAATCGGAAGGGGTCATGCTTTTTTGGCTGATTTCACAGTTTATTCTAATTCATCTCAATTTTAATAAAAAAAACAACAACAAAAAAACAATGTTACAATACAAATTTTATACAAATGAATACTGTTTCAAGCAAGAATCAATCTGGGTTTGATAAAAATCTAATAAATTCATTTTTTTGAGATGGCCTTACTTCACAAATTCTTCCCCTGGTGTTTCTTGAACACAATTTATGTGATGTACTATACAGATTCCTACTTGTGTGATGATGGGGATAATGATTATGGTAATCATTTGGATTAATTTGAAATTGATTTTGTTGTAGGGGGCCATTCAAGGACCTGAAGAATTTGCACAGGGCATTGCTTTAGGAGTTCGTAGCTTTGTAGGGCATACTGTTGGAGGAGCATTTGGAGCCGCATCACGCATTACAGGAGCCATGGGTTAGATATGTTGAATTTTAAATAAATTGTAAATGTTGTTTAATATATATGTTATGGATAAAATGTAAATTTGTTTATTCATGAATTAGCTTTATCCAAACCATCTGGTTAATGTGCTCCTAACATTAGCTGTAATATATATATGTCTATGTGTGAATGTAGGTGTGTGTGGTGTTTTTGTTTGCCAATGAAAATCTTTATTGTATGTTATGCAGGAAGTGGTGTAGCTGCATTAACATTTGATGAAGAATATAAACGAAAAAGGCAAGAAGCTATAAGTAATCGCCCTTCTAGTGTTACAAAAGGACTGGCACAAAGTGGAGAAGGTCTTGTAAAAGTATGTTTACTTTTTGTTTCTTTTTAGTTAAGCTCTTCATACTGTAAAGTTTCTGGATTAGATTTGTTAGTGAATTTTTAAATATGATTTTATGTTATTTGTTATTTTATTTGTTAATAAATTATTAGATATAATATTCTCTGACAGTTGCTGCTAAGCAAACAAGCTTTGAATATTACATTTGGAAAGCAAACTCGTTGCTGATTCAACTGTCATAATTAAATGATTATCACTTTTGCATCACTTGGCTTATGTCTCACAGCTGAAAAGCATTAAGTTTCCCATATCAAACTTGTTTCAGTATTAACTGTATGTAGCAGTTGTATTAAGGATTACATGTTATGCGTGTTAGCCCTGATATTTTATTTTCAGGGTGTTGTGGATGGAGTTTCTGGAGTGTTTACAAAGCCTATCTCTGGGGCCAAAAAAGATGGAGTAGAAGGATTTTTTAAAGGATTTGGGAAAGGAATGGTTGGTCTTGTTGCTCGCCCCACTGCTGGAATAATTGACTTCGCTAGCGGATCCTTTGATGCCATACGAAGGTAACATTTAGGATTTTTTCTTTGCAAACTTCTGTTTACGATATATTGCTTGGATTTTTCAAGTATTATGTAATGATTTGTTGTGTTAGAACAACTGAAACTACTGTGGATGTTGAAAGGCAGCGACCACCTCGATTCTTTAGACGAGATGGACGTGTTCGTCCTTATGTTTTTGCAGAAGCTGAAGGAAACAAAATATTACAGGTAATAATGAAAACATATGACTTTTTTTTCCTTTTATCTGTTTTTGCTATCTGAGAGTATATTATTAATATTATTATTATTATTATTATTATTATTATTATTATTATTATTGTTGTTGTTATTGTTATTATTAATCATCATCATCATTATTATCATTATTATTATCATTATCGTGATAATGATATATTATAATTATCACTATCACTATTACTATTGAAATACTAGTGAATACTATTATTAATATTAATAAAATTATTAAATTCATACGTTTCAGGATCTTGAGAAGAAAGATTTTGCTGCATCAGATACATATGATTGTCACGTTAATGTTGAATCTTCTGGACAGAGCATCCTGCTGCTTACAAATAAGAGAGTGATGCTATTATCTCGTAGTGAGTTCTTTGAGACATGGAAGGTGAGAAATTTTGCAAGTGTGCGAGGTTATATTTGAATGAGTACTACATTATTGGTGAATATCCCTATACAGTATTTAAGTAATTTCTGAGTGTGGCGATGTTCATATGTTTGGATATGCGATTCCATCATGGCTAGACCATTTCCCATGCACTTCTGATAGGGAACGGATAATTTGTTTTCAAATCTGGCCAGAAGATTCAAAGAAATTTCCAAGACGTTTTTTTGCGTGTTTTGGCACTGTGATCTTAGTAAGCCGGGAATTAAACCAATGCCGTATAAATAGATCTATGTATGTGGCGTTGATTGAACTCTAGTACCCAAAGGCATTATTCTCTCAATATGCCATAATTTACTTTCATGATGTTGACATCTTTAAGTGAACAAGTGACAGCATATTTCATTTTAAGATTTATCCATTAGGCCTATTACCATATTTTTTAAAATAAATTTGCAAAAGCTTATGAACAGTATTGCCTTGGAACTTATTAAATACGAAAAATTTCAAGTAAATACAGGGAAAACAAAACTGTGAAAAATGTTAGGGTAAGAATGAATGTTCTACATTTGATTACTCACTTCTACATTCCAAAGTGTACAAATACCGATTTTTGAATGAATGTGACCGAGAACTTATTGCTATTAAACTTAACTAACACCTTATTCACTTAAACATATCAAACAGTCACCTTTTAATGTTTATATAGATTTGCACACGAAGTAATTAATAGAGCAATTGCAGAAGTGGAAGCGAGCACAAATTAAACTGAGTTTGTGGAGTTTAATCTCTTCAAAAATTAGGAGGGAAAAATATGGAAGTGGTAGCCAAATCCTGGAAAGAATCAAATGTAGTTGTAGAAGATTTTGCCTCAGAATTATTGGAACTAATTGAGGATGATCTTATATTAGGATTAGAGAATAACCCAGAAGAACTGCTTACAGCTTGTGCATTATTGTGCATATTAGCAAAAATCATAAAAATGTAGTTGTACTAAACTATATGCATCATCAATACCTTTCAAGTATTTTTTATGCCAATTATAATGATAAAATTGAAATATTATCAGTTCATATGCTGTATGCAGGTAACATACAAGGCCTTTAGATGTTGGAAATTTTTGAAGGGGAATATAATATTGTCAGCTATTACAATTCATTGGTAAGTCCAATGCCAGATACTGTAAGAACATATATGAATAAAGCTATGCATGGAATAAATGAAGTATGAAAGAAATTTTCAACTCCTGAAAATACTTTAAAAACAGTTTACAGCATCGACGACACCACATTTAGCTAGTAATCAGTAAGTAACAATGTCAATGTAGTTTTTACTTTACTTAACACAGGAAAAATATTATTTTATAGGAAGAAAATATGCATTCTGTTCCGTGTGAAGAAAAGTATTGGTGGTGTATTATTTAGCTAAACATAATAAATGTAGAAAAATAACATAAAGAAAGGGAAAAAGAACTTGTTATAAATTGTGTGATCGATACATACATTTTATCATAAATGTCCCTTTAAGACTGTTTAACGTTCAAATGATCCCAGTGAGGCGTAGGGCAATCTGTGCAACTTGAATTTTACTCGAATTGGCATGCTCCAGACCGCTCCTGCAAAGTGACCTGTCACGACTTCTTGTTAATGAAACTTGTAATATAGAAGCTCGGCTTGGCCTAGATGAGGGCCCAGGATCCACGAGCCCGCGAGGTGGTAGCGCAAAGTCAGCTCTCGGGCCACCTCTGGCAGCAGAACTTTGAAAAATTTCAGTAGGGTGTGTACAGGAGCTCTCTAATGATCTCAGGAGACAACAGCTAGTTCCAAGGGAAGGTCAAAGGTGTCCCCAGGAGAGAGTAACAACGTAGACGAACAATAAGTGAGATAATTTGTGCACTGACTGTCCCACTATCCTAAAGCCCTTTTGCTCACTGTAAAAACATACGAGATCCTTTCAGAAGCAGCATGGCACAATCAGCCAATGAAACATCTCTTTTACGCATGGCACCAGGTGTCACCAGGCTGTGGGACTGTGGCAGTCATGTGCTTCCTGTCACCCACATAGAACACTGTGCTTTGACCTGCAGAATCTCAAGTAACATCAAGCTTGAAACCGAAGCAAACAGCTGTGGGTTGCCACAGCCAGTTGTAACCCATGTAGGACACGGCCTTTGTTTCGACAGTTAAACTGAGTCGCACAAGGTCATCAGTAAGATCCCTATTGTGTGCCCATTCTAACGAAAAAGAGGAGTAGTAGGAAAAGGTAACCCCTTCCAATATTATTATTATTAAGCAAGTATTTTACAGTTCTAATGACCGTTTCTCGCACTCTACATGCCAATGTTTTTTATTCCACCAAGCATCTTCATCTATTCTTCTTCTCTTCATTGTCGAGTCAATGACGGACTTCCAAGATTTCCTTGGCCTTCCTCATTTTCTTCTTTCAAAAGGGATCCACTCAAAGACAATTTTTGGTATTCTGTCAGCATGCATTCTCATTAGATAGCCACGCCATTGGAGTTGTTTGGATTCTACATTTTCAATCACTAGTCTCTCTATCTCCATTATCTGTGTAATCTCTTTGTTTGGTATTCTATCAAACGGTATAGTGACATCGTCTCCAAAAATTCATTTCCATAGCATTTAACCAAGAGTTTATTGCATCTTTTTTAACTCAAATTTCAGATCCGTATGTCACACAACTTTCCACCATTGTCTTGTATATTTGTCTCTTAGTTTGCTTTCTAATATTCTTGTTCCATAAAATATTATGAAGTCTGCTAGTAATTGCCCTTCCTCTGCTTATAATGTCATTATCATCAGACCCATCTGAACTAAGAGTCACTCCAAGAAATTTAACTTCTTTTACTACTCAAAGTATACCTATTTCTGTTTCTAGATCATCCCCAGATTTCCCTACAACCATGTATCTTGATGTTTCATTATTTATTTTGAGTCTCCATTTTTTATATGTTTCTATCAATTTCTTTAACATATATTCAATATCGTCCAGATCATCAGCCAAAATTACCTGGTCATCAGCAAAAAGGAGATTATAAATCTTCTCATTTCCAAGTCACTCCCATATTTCTACATTTTCTGGACCATTCCCTTAGAGTTTCGCCAATAAAAATCTTGAACAGAGTTGGTGAAAGAGGACATCCTTGTCTGAGACCCTTATTTACTATAGATCCTTCTGATACTTTATTTTTATCTTAACATGACTCATACTGTTTTCATAGAGACTCTTTATTACATTTATCAAGACAGGGTTTACCTTTACTTTTGTTAAGACTTCCCACATTTTATTTATAGAAACACTATCATAAGCCTTCCTTACATCAATAAAAATTAAGTGTAATTCTCTGTATGTTGAGATTTTCTTTTCAATAAGTTAAGAGAATATATTATCTGTTCA
Organism: Teleogryllus occipitalis; assembly: GCA_011170035.1. NCBI lineage: Eukaryota > Metazoa > Arthropoda > Insecta > Orthoptera > Gryllidae > Teleogryllus > Teleogryllus occipitalis. The sequence continues at coordinate 1,153,419 of BLKR01000027.1, forward strand.
AGATCTTCCTGCCCTAAAACCTCTTTGTTCCTCAATTTCATTGATCTCTATTTCCAGTCTTCAAGTCAAAATCTGTCCATACAGTCTACCCATAGTAGCTATTACACTAATTTCTCGATAGTTTGAACAGTCGTTCCTGTTTCCTTTTTTATGAATGGAACTAATCCAAGCATTCTTCCATTTTTCAGGCAGTACAATTGGTTAAAACACATCTGTTAAATAACATTGTCACATAATCTAAAACAATGCTTGGTGCATATTTTAATATCTCGATAGGTAAACCTCTAGGACCAGTTGACTTATTCCTTTTCATTTTTTTTTCAGAGCTTGTATAACTTCTTGAGATGTGAGCTAACAGGCTGTGATTATGCATGTCTAGTGTAACTAACTTGACAGAATTCAGGTCTCTCTTCGATGAGCAATTTACAATAGTGTTCTTTCCATTGCTGGAGACTTATCTGATTCAGAATTCTGCTTTCATTACAATTTTGCTTTAATTTTGAAATAATTTTCCAGGCTTCTCTTGGTCATGAGCTTCCTATATATTTATCTACTTCATTACAAACTCGGTCCCAATATTGATCCTTTGCTTTACTCTCTACATCAAAATTTGAATCGATTTCTTGCATTTGTGTCAGTCTCAATTTGTACAAGAATATCGTCGAATTATTATTAAAACTTTCTAAATTATATTTTGGCAGTTCAACCCATTTCCCCTTTTCTTCAACATTATTTTCTAAGGAAATTCTAGGAATGATATATACTTGAGCTCTTAGCAGAAAGTGATCTGAACTGTATGTAACACCTCTTTATACTCTTACATCAGATAATTTCATGGGCGCACCTTTGGGAATGATAATATAATCAATTATTGATTTTAGATCCTTTTTTGCTTGGAACCATGTGTATTTATGGATATCTTTACGATTAAAGAATCCCTTTGTAATTTTCATTGAAAATTGTTTACACACTTCTTTCAGCCTGTTTCCATTTTCATTTACAACTTTTTCCCCATATCTACCCACTGATTTTCCATCATTTTCACTGTCAACATGCCCATTAAAATCACCCACAAGTATTATAATATTGTCTTTCCTTATTGTCTCTATAACTTCCGTCAATTTCTCAAAGAATTCATCTTTTACTTTAACTTTAGTGTCATCATTTGGAGCATATACTCCATTAATGGGGAGGGTGCAACCTACAAACTTCATTTCTAGTAAAGCAATTCTCTCATTAACTAGCTCAAATTTGGTAATCTTGTTGCTATGTTTTTGATGTACTGCAATGAATATCCCTGATTTTGCCCTTTTCTCCTTATCCACTCCACTATAAAAATGCAAGTAATCCCATTTCCTTTCATTCCCATTTCCTTTTCTTTTTTGTTTCTGACAGTGCCACTATATCCATTTTCATTTTCTTCAGCTCTTCAAAGACTATTTTATCTTTGGTGGAAATCCCTTGTACATTCCAGCATCCAATATTCATTAACTGTTTCAGTAGCATATTTCTGTTTAAAATCATGGTCTGAGGCACACTTGTAGAGTTTTTTGCACTTGATCTTTTTCCAAAGAATGAGTCGCAGGCCCATAGCTCCAACCCCCAACCTGGAGGATCAGAGGCATTTATTTTGGTATGCCAAATCCTAGGTGAGTTGCCTTCTCGACGGCTCCGAGAGTCCCACCCACCCTCTTGGAAACTGAAGACGAAAGTAAAGAAGGATAGCCATTTGAAGAGTAGAGAAGAGAGAAAGTAGGCAAAGTGTGAGGAAAGCGAAAAAGATAAAACGAATGACTCCCTAGCCCTCGAAATCTAATAGCATCGGGGTCGAAAAACACAATGGGTCACAATAGACCCTATAGAAAAGAAAATAGAAGTGTGTCATAAGTAAGTGGAAGCAATGCCATACTAGAGACCCTCCTCCTTTACCCGGGACCGGCAGTGTCCGCTGTCGCCACTCTGCTCGACCCACCCAAAACGCTACATTGCGATGCAGGTACGTCGAAGAGATCAGCACAAATTCCAGCATCAAGAAGGCGGAGTTTCCCCTTCCAATATCAGATACAATAAAAATTTTAAAATTTGTTAGAGAGAGTGGCTATAAAAAAAGAGTAGATATTGGTAAAGGACTGGGAAAACTGGTAAAAAGATAGTGCAAAAGTATTGAGTTCTTATTTTGCTCATAATCAATTTCAGGTGTGCGTTTTTCTCACTTATACTTTTTTTGCTCTTCAGTCCCCTTAAAAGCATATAAGTGAAGTTTTACTGTATGTGCTCAGTTTTGTTTTTTTAGATAAACTGTGGATATTTTCCCCCATACTATTGTTAATATTGCAGGGAATAAAAGTTGTTCTCGTTGTCTCAATTGTATTCTCGATTATGTCCTATGTGCAATTCAAAATTTAGTTTGAAGTGGTTTCTCATGAGCTGCGAAATCCTTATTGGTAAAAAATATGTAGAATAATTAGTAAATAGTCATATGTAGATCCAATGTGGCCCTTAGTGATCATTTGAGAAAATAGTCAAAACAGTTGGTTGCCAGTCTCTTCTTTAAAATGTCTTTTCCTTTTTGCTGTCACTTGCTTCGTGAGTGTTCTCCATCCTATTCTGACTTGCGCTATATTTATTGCTTCTATCCATGTCAAGTTGGTTACTTTTTTTATTTCTTCATGCCATCTCATTCTCTGTCCTCCATGTCTTCTAGTTTCATCTGTTATTCTAACATCAAGTCCTTCTCCAAAGGGTCCAATCTTGCAGTGTGTCAAAGCATGAGATTTTTTGTTTGAGGGATCTGAATTCAAGTTCAAGGTACCCTGAAGAGTATCCAGACTTAACTTCTAACAACACTCAGATCCATATAGTACAATGGGGAATATCACTGTTTGTATTAGCTTGGTCTTACTTGAAAACCATGAATCTTTCATGGATTTATTACATTTTTTCATGGCAGCGTAAAATAATTCTTCTTATTTCTTCAAAGCAACATCCATCTTTTGTTACGTTTACTCCCCCAAACTTTTCTTTATTTGTCGATTTCATTTCATCATTTATCTGTATTCTCTCGTCCCTTCCTGTTGTCATTCCAAGGGTCTTTTGTAAGTTTAGCTTGAGTCCTGATTTCTCATTTTCTTTTTCACTTTCTGTAAAAGTTCTATCTTATTGTCTGCCATTATTGTTCTGAGTTATGTGTAGTGTGTCATTATCGTGCATTACAAGTATTATTAATTGGGCACCTTCCAAATCATATGCCAATGTTCATGTCACCTAGTATTGGTCCTCTCATGATAGATTCTGAGTATAAATTGAACAGGGCTGGTGACACAATACATCCATATCGGACACCTTTAGTACCACTCAATATTTCCTTCTGTTTCAACTCTTGCCTTTTGATCTTTATAGAGCTGAAATTTTAATGTTTATCATATTTATATTATTTCACGTAGGCCTGCCCTAAAAAACATAAATTCATGTTAAACAAGCCAGAATTTTATCACCTTCTCAGTAATATATTGTTTAATATCAAGTTAATAGTGCTTTTTCACTTCAAGAAAACTGGCATTATGTACTGTAAATGACTTATTCTTTGCCAAATTTGAAAAAAATGGTATGGTGAGAATAACATTAGATGATTATTAATAAACATGCATCTCATTATTTTTTTTCTGTAGAATATGTAAAAATAATTACCAGTAATATTAAAAACGGTGAGTTTAAATATTCCTCAGTGTGTTTAATTGGCATGGATTGCCTCTGTAAAGAATGAATTGAATATCTAATAGAACAAATTACTTAATATTTTACCAAATATTCTGGTGCAATTCTTTTTTTGTAATTTTCAAGATTGTTCTTATGCACAGAGAATGTTATTTTAATGCCATGTGAAATTAGGAGACAATGTTGTGGCTGTGTAGTAGTTTGCAATTCATCTTGTAAAACTGCTCTTATCTTTTTTGGTGTTCTCACACCTGGATTTTGTCTTTTGATTTTCTTAATTTTTTTCTATTATGAAACACCTAATAGTCCAGATAAATTCTTGAAAAAGGTTAGTAAAGAATTCAACTGATCATCTTGAGATAATGTGTTTGGAGTTTGATTAAGTTATGCAGAGAAATGAAGTGTGTGTGATTTTTGACAGTTTACTTCGGATTCCTTCTAAACATGTAGCCATTCTTGTTGAAATAGTACCAGTCACATCTGCTTATACCAAAGAAAGTATCTTCTGAAAATGAAATAATAGCTTCAATTGGTGACAAGTAATTTAACTGCAGTATTGAATCATGTTCCCAACTACATTGTTATTGTCATATGCAACTTATAGCTCCTGTGAGCTCACTATGGAATGGGCTCTACCTCATGTCCATGTAACTGAGTTCTACCTCATGTCCATGTCCATATTCCAGTACCCTGAGCAACTCTATGCCCAAGTAGAAGGAGCATCTATGTGGTCCCCTCTCCTGTGGTGGCAAACTTATTCATGGAAGCTTTTCAAACAGAGGCCCTGGAGAGTGCTCCACTTAAACCTACCCTATGGCTCTGGTATGTGGATGATACACTAGTAACACTTAGGATGAACTGTCATCAGACTGCATTGGAAAGGAGCCTTTAAATGCCTTCAAAAACAGTGTGGACAAAGTGAAGTTCATGAGCCATACACAAGATAACAGTGTGAAAGATGGGTGATAAACTAACAAGAAATGTGATTAATACATGCCAATGAATTGAATTATAGATTTATATACTGAGAAATATATTATTTAGATGCTATATGTGTGATTTGTAGATTTATAGAATGTAAAACATATTTGAGATACATAAACAAACAACATAAGAAATGTGTTGCTAGTTGCTGCCACCATTATTACAAGAATTAAAAATGAAATAAAATTGCCTTTCCTCGACATGCTCACGAGTCAGAAAGCTAATGGCAGTGTAGGGTGTAGTGCATAAAGTGAACAGACTCATACCAACTGCCACCCGCACACTGGCTCTCACCATCACCCGGCAACTAAACAGGGGATTTTGAGAACTGGCCAACAGAGCAACTAGAGTGTGTGATGAGGAATCCATAGACTGTGAAATGGCTCCTCAAGGGCACATTTTGAGCTAATGGATACAGTGCTAACGCTACCAACCAAGCTGTATGGCAGGCAGTGACCTTCTCTAGCACTGCTGACATCACTACACTAGTGACGTTGCAAGACACAAGAAGGCAATTCTACCCTACATACAAGGGGTCACAGTCAAAATTGGCAAGCTTTTGAGCCACTTTGACATAAAGACGGCCTACAAAGCCCATAAAAAACTCAAGCAAAAGCTAGTTTGCATTAAAGATTGGGTCCCACCATGTACAAGTATATCTAAATGTAGTAGATTATAATTAGCATAATATCTTGCTTATTTAATACAGTGACAATATAACAATATCATTGGTTGTCACTGTCATTTAAACTGTTGTACACTGGTGGCTTTCATTCTCAAAAACAGCTCTAAATTCTTCCCTCATGCATCAAAGGATGGTAAAAAACAAAACAAAAAAATACTGCTAATCTCATTTCCAGCAAACTCCCTGTATTTTGCAATAAGTTGAAAATTGCAAAAAGTTAACATTTCAAAACTTGTTGAAATTGACCTTTAAAGAAGGTCATGTAAAAGTTTTTGAAAAAAATGAACATGATCGTCACATGCAATGATGTATAAATTAATATGTGTGCGTGCGTGTGTGTGTGTGTGTATGTGGTTGGTTTTTTTTTTTTTTATCTCAAAAGAACCTCCGACTATTTATTAAAATTTTTTTCCACAAATAAAACAAGAGATGCTTAAAAGAATGGCTCAGATCTCAATTTCATTGAACTCAAAAACTGCATTTGGGCAATATTGGGAGAGCAGTTGGATTTTTAAGCAACGGCTGAAGTGACAAATTACTCAATTACTCAATGGACCTGAGTTTGAGTCTCAGCACAAAAAAAAAAAAAAAAAAACCACACACACACACACACACACACACACACACACACACACACACACACACACACACACACACACACACACACACACACACACACACAACAACACTGTTGTAGGGTCATGTGGTTGTATAATATTCCAGAGGTGTTACAAATAATGTGAGAAGTTCGTTCTGGTGTAGCACCTAGTTATTACATTTAATATTTTTTGTATACCAGCATTATAAACGTCATTTTCTGGGGCAAGAAATCGTTCATAAAAGGGTCTTTTACGGCACAAATGATGACGTATTAGATTTTACTGCACGAATGATTGCGTCATCACACATTCAGCCAATAGTAGCGAGAGAATCGTGGGGAGGTAGAAGAAGACGGAACAGCCGACCACCGTTTTCTCGCACGGATGTCAACAATGCCATCTTGAATTTGATTTCCAGAGGGCGTTGGATGTCAAGCACCCGAGACGTCAGAAGAAAGTTGTTTCGCGAAATTAAGTTTGATTCTCTTGTAAATTTATAATGCTGTTATACAAAAAAATAGCGTATGCAACTCGTTTATAATGTTGCTTTATTGCATTCGTACAAATTTGAAAACTCGCTCCTAACGTCGCTCGTTTTCAAAACATGTACTCATGCAATAAAGCTTAACATTATAAACTAATTGCATAAACTACTATTACCAAATGAGCTCTGTATTATCCAAGTTCATTTCGATCCCAGTTACTTTGGATTAACACAGGTCTTCTGTAGGGGTAGGTCAAAAATTGGATCTTGTAGTAAAACTTACATTACATAATGTTGAAAAAAATAGCAATTGCCTTTGCTTATTTTTTATATAAATGAATAAAAAGAAAGATAAGACATCTGTTAATATAAATAAAACTGGACATAAAATGTATATGCTTTTAGCTGGAATGGCAGTTACCATGGGAAACAATACAAGTTCCTGTTATCATGGAAGATGGCATCTATCTTCCACTACAAGGAACACATTTCAGATCTTCTGGAAAGGGAAGTTCAAAACATTTGTCTGGTCGCAAGGTTGTCCTTAAAAATCCAGATATGGCTCAAGTAAGTGAATAATCTGTTGTTGCACATTACAAACCCTTTTGATATATGTAAAAATTACAACACAAGATATTTTGTATTTCTTGCAGTGGATTGCTGAAAAAATGAAAATTTTAATAAAACAGTGATTTATTGGAGAAAATCTACAGCTGACACACCTGAAAATGTAGTTGTTGAGAGGACTTTATACTACATTGTTATTTCCAATTCAAGCTTTGCAGCCTGTGTCAAATTCAAGGCACATCTAGCCATGTAAATAAGGTCAAAATAGGTTTTAATATTTCTTTTGGCTGAAGCATTTACTTGAGTTAACAGCTCAAAGTATTAATTCATTCATTCTAAGTATGTGTGACCATAAATGTAAAATTAACATAGCAAATATTTGGAATGAATGAAGTCCTGTGTGCCTTGCGTATAAGTACCTGCATTGCTGAAAAGAAAATTTGTATTTTTAATATAGAATTTTAAACTTTTTTGAATGGTTTAATATGTTTTTCTATGGTAAGGAAGTTAGGAAGCATATATTTAGATGGAGCAATTATTCCTGTACGGCCTAATTGGATAAGAAATTAATTGTATTATGTGATAGTACTTGAATATTATTATCTACATCATCAGTGTTATTTAATGCATTATTACAGTTAAGTGTATATTATTTACTGTGATTGAAGAAAACAGTTTCTCAACGTTGACTACATAAGTTATAGATTCATCTGCTTTTTCTCTAGAAGATATTTAAATTTATGAATAAATGTAAATTACTATCATCTTAAAAGTTATCGGTTTGACTAGTCGACCTTAAAAAAATTGATATGTTGGAATGTGAAAGTTCTTTAGTGGTATTTTGTAAAATGTCACTAGCTGCTAAATTCGTGAGAAAATTTCAATATACTGGAATGTTAAAAAAAGCATTAGATTAATGAAATATTTGGTATTTGATTTTCTGAAACAACAGGTCCCGCCATTTTTAAATAGTAGTATTATTGATAAAAAATATAGCATAGTTTGAATAATTAAGAGAATAGCATAGAATGGCATAGTTTGAATAATTAAGAGAGTATTTTCCTTCAATACTTTACTTGATTTGCAAATCTCCTTATACAGTAATTAATTGAATTGAATAAATTTGGTGACAAAACATTTAAATGTGTGCTTACTAAAAATGAATACAGTTGACAAAGTTTTTCGTTGGATTTTGTAATTAATATATATCTTGAAATTATAATTCAGGCAATTTGTATAATTTCTAGTAATATTTCTCACTCTTAAAATGCATTTTATTTTTAAAAATGTGCCTTAATGGGTCTTTGCTTTATCTTAATAATATTTTAAAATTACAAATTGAAGAGAAATAAGAAATCCTTATTGTGATACAAATTTGTACACATAAAAAGATAGAAAATGAATTTCTGAAGACTTTTCAAATGAATGGCTATGCAATACGTAGGATGTTTTAGAATGTTTTTGTATCATGAGACTGCCAAAGTAGTACCTGTGATTTCCTAGGCAGGTTCACATTCCTTGTTCAGCTCATTAATAATTTATAATGATATGACATTAATGTTGACAAAAAATGTATCATCGCTTGTTATTTTTCTTTAACCTAGTATAATTTTCACTTTCTAGTACAGGGTTTACTAGTTTGTTATTTTATTTCCAACAATCAATTAAATTACTCTTAGCATCTAAAGAATTGTTACATGAAATATTCTTTACAAGTTTAAATTGTAATCCAGAAAAGTGTCCTGATGAAATTTCAAAGTACAAAATTGTAGATGTGTAGCATTTGATGTTTAAATATGCACTGGTAATAATCTTTTTCAAATCTAAATAACCAGAAAAGCCTGTGAAACAGTATTTATGTTATTAAAGTTTATGTTAAACATTTTCTGCCAAGAATAAAAAAGATTAAATATAGTAATTAGTAAAGGAGAACATTTGTATAACAATATAGCAATGAAAAAATATTGTTCAATTCAGGGTCATCTCTTTCTGGAAGTAAACTTCAAGTCAGCAATGAGGGAGAATGTTATAATAACATTGATCTGTGATATCTTATTTTATGGAACTCCTAGGAGATCATTGAAGTTTGAGTAATGTAAGTTATTTTTTCATCCTATTTCAATAAAATAAGTTGATGTAAGATTTTCCATTTGTTTTGCAACTGCATGATTAATAAAAAACGGTTAACAATTTATTGAGAGTGTACAGCTTGAATGAAATGAAAATCAACGACCTTACCTTGCTTAAAAGATGTTTGCTAGCAAATGAAATGTATCAGTGCTGGGATAAAATTCTGTAATTTTCAAAATATAACCTGTATGAGAGAGAAAAGCTGGAAATTTAATGACTTGCACACTCTTTTCCACTTCAGATATGTGATTTGAACAACAACAAAAGATTTAGAACACAACTCTGGTATATTTAAATTCTTTTAATAAAATGGAATATTCTTAACTTAAATGTTGCAAGCAAACATTTTGAATATTGACATTTCTTTCCAAAGATGTTTTCAGCTGAAGTAAAATATCCAGTGTATCTCAGAGTGACATTTCTTGGATCTCTAGTAAGCTTACGGGCAGTCATCTAGAATGTGAGAGTTGCACAGAGCAAGAAGCCCTCTGCAACCCAACACACATTACAGATTAGAAACAATTATACATGCACTAGGCAGGATTTGATGTCATGACCCGTCACATCAAGGGGCTGACAGAACATAAATAGCCATCTTGGAAGACCAAACAAACGCATTCCGACCCAAAATTTCTAAGAATGAGTGTTTGCTAAATTATTATACATGCCTTCTAGAGGAATTCATCAGATGGCTCTGCACTGGAAATCATTTGGTGACCCTAATACAATAAGATAATACATTCCACCATGTGCACCCGTTGAGGTGGGTTGGTCCACGTCCTGACGGGGGGATACAGAGAGGGCTCTCAAGTATTCCTTTCCTTCACAAGTCATTTTTCTTCTCCCCATTGTACATTCTCATTCTTCTGTACCATCCTGTCTCTTTTCTTCCCCCTCTTCTATTTCACTGGCTCCCTCTGTATGCTGAACGCCCATCCATGTGTTTGCCGTGCATGGCGACCCGTGTCGGAGGGAATGTATGTCCTGGCGGTTGAGGGGCTGGTCTGTTTCCCAATTACTCTCCTCGTGCTACTTTTTTCTTGGCATCCAGGGATACGTGCTCTTACGTATTTTGGGGAACATTCCTTGTAGGTCTCAATACACTTGCTTTGGCTACGTACTCTTCAAGACGGGCGGTCGGGAGCTAACCCACTCCCAATCAACCGGCTTGGACTAGGTCTTGTACTGAACTCCAGGATGAGCGGGGGGATCCACGGCGGTGCAGCGCTGTGGTAACCTCCCACTATAACCCCGTGGCAACCCTGGCACTCCGATGGAGCCCTTGTTGGGCTCCGTGGTGGGTGGGGACCACGGGGATGAATCCGATATCTTCTTAATGGATAAAAAACCTACCTCCCCGCCCTCTTCCATAAGGAGATTTGTTGGTGCAACAGTAAATCTTAAGAGTTTTTTTGTAATGAATCAGACCTACTAAGCCCCGCTTTCTCGTCATGTCAAGTAAAAGAGAAAATGAAACTATGAAGAGTGTCAGCCCAATCAAACTTGCCAGGGAAATTGAAAAGTTTGGCAAATTTCAGTCGGTGGTCCGTCAAAGAAACGGCACAATCCTTTTTGAATGTCGCTCTGACGAACAGATCAGCAAGATCCTTGACCTCAAAGAAATAGCCGGCCTCCAGGTGCATGTGTCCGCCCAGCCGACCTTAAACCTCTGCAAGGGTGTGGTAAATCACGAAGACTTCTCTACCGAATCGGAAGAAAATTTGAAAGCTTTCTTCGAGCCATATGGTGTGTCAGAGATTTACAGGATTCGGCGGAGAGTAAATGGGGTACTCACTCCTACCTCAACTCGACCGTCGATCTCTACCAGAGAAGATATCTTGTAGCTTCTACAATCTCCGTGTCAGGCAGTATGTTCCAAACCCTCTGCGCTGTTTTAAATGCCAGAGGTTTGGCCATACGCAACCTCGCTGCACGAGCGCCGCAGTCTGCGTGCACTGTAGAAGGGAGGCTTGTAGTGACTAACTGCTCCGCAGAGGCAAAGTGCGTGAACTGTTGTGAAAAACATCCATCAAATTCCAACCAGTGCCCCATTTTCTTAAGAGAAAGAGAGATCCAGAAGATCAGGGTCTCTGAGAAAGTTTTCTTTCCGGAGGCACGACGCCGTTACCAGACGCGAAACCCCGTGGACATGGCCCGAAGTTTCGCTGACACCGTAGGTCAACATAAAGTCAATTCTGAAACCCAAACGCCTAAAGCTTCCACTTTGCGCGATGCTGCCTGCCAGGTGTCCTTTGATGACATCGGCGGAGATGCATATCCCAAATCTGTTGTCCAGTCTGAAACGAAAACCGAAACCAAATGCATAAATATTTCAACAAACACTCAAACGCATCCAGAGAAGCCGAGACCGACAGGCCCTATTGCTATAGAACGATTTTCCTAAGGATGAGCCAAAGTGACAGCTAGTGCTGGCAACATAACTGAAGGTTCTGTGGTCGTTGTGCCCTCGAGCCCATTAGTCTCCCTTCCTGCATTCCTTCGTTTACAGTTGGCTAACATGTAAATGGCTTCGACGCTTCCTTTCGTGACGTCCTCGTCCGACAAAAATATAGTGCGCCGCGAGAAGTAATTGAAATTTGGAAGTGCAGTGTTATGTGCTCTTCTGTAAAAATTCTTTTTTCTATAAACATTACATTACATTCACTTTTTGTGTGATAAATATTATGTTTATTTTAAAACCGAGACTTGAATGCGAGATGCATCCCAGTGCACGTGTTTCCGGCTTAAAATCATTTTTTTCTTTCTATTTAAATTCATGGCAGTTTTCTTTTACTGATTGTGAGAGCATGTTAAGAGATTTTCCACATACGTAATTAAATTTAAATATTTCCCGGACTCGCGTACGTGCATATACCTCAGCGAAACTCTTAGACTTCTTCGTAGGGATGTTTTCACAGGAGCCATTAGCACTTTACTTAGGGGTGTGACTGAACAGCTGTCGCGGCGGAGGGATACTTCTCTGAAATACATGTGATGTTCACTTGTTACGCCAAATGTCACTTTGGCTCATCCTTTGGAAAATCCTTCTATAGATCTAGGTCGCCTATCTCAAGGGACCGTGGTGTCACAATACATGCGACCCTCTCTAGCAGTAGTCAAGATGACTGCAGGGAATGAGGAATTCCGCTTGAACCAACCCATTACTCTCCAACAGAGAAGGAAAAAGAAGAAAAAGAAACCCGATACCCACCCTAGAACCAAAAAACCTAAGAACTAGAAACTATGGCTCTCCTCTCATGGAACTTAAATGACTTTCGTACCCGTTTAGATGAATTAAAGTTAATAATGTCTATGCGTAGACCCGTGGTTATCTGCCTGCAGGAAACACATCTCCGTTCTGAGCACTCCCTCTCTCTACGCGGCTTTTGTTGCTACAGGCGAGACGACGATGGCCTCCGCGCCCATGGCGGAGTCGCCACTTTTTTCACAGACACTCTGGTATCTAAAGAAATAGACATACGAACCACTCTTCAGATATCTTGCGTTCGTGTGAATTTCCGAACTATTTCTGTTACCATTTGCAAAGTTTATATCCCGCCTGGACAAGTTGTGTCACAGAAAGAACTGGAAGATGTGCTCTCTCAGGTGCCTGCACTTTTTCTTATTGTGGGGGACTTCAACGCCCACAACCCTGCCTGGGGTGGCACATGGTCGTGCACGAGAGGCAGGTTACTTGAAAATATCATAGATAGCGAAAACTTAATTCTCCTAAATTCTGGCGAAAGCACACTTTTCCGTTGCTTCTAATACTTTCTCGTCCGTGGACCTAGCTCTTTGTAGTCCCTCTGTTTCTACAATCTTCGAGTGGACTGTCCTTGGCGACCTGAATGGCAGTGACCACTTTCCCATTCGGGTCAACCTCGATATTCCCGATCTGATCGTTGCCCGCCCTCCTGGCTGGCTCATCCACAGAGCTGAGTGGGAAACATTCAAAAAAGAATTACGAATATCGGAAAACTGCTCAAAGGACATCGATGCTATGGTTGTCCATTTTAATAACGCCGTCCTTCATGCGGTCTCATTTGCCATCCCGAAGTCGTCGGGCCATGCACGACACCTCCCTGTGCCATGGTGGAACGCTGATTGTGCCACCGCGGTCCGTGATCGGAAGAGGGCATTGGCAAAACTTAGTAGGTTCCCAACCATGGAAAACCTAATAAACTATAAAAGATCCCGAGCCAGAGCTAGATTAACGATACGGGAAAGTAAGGCTGCGTCCTAGAGAGCCTACATCTCGTCACTCTCTTGCCGTTCATCCCCTAAACTTGTGTGGAGAAAGGTCCGACAGATCGGTGGAAGACTCCCTTCGCCGTGTATCTCAGGGCTTATGGTAAATGGCAATCTAACCTCTCCACAAGAAATTGCTGAAGAAATGGCCTTTCATTACGAACACATCTCCAGCTCCGTACACTATCCTTCTGGCTTTCAAAAAACGAAAAGAAAAATGGAAAACTGTAAATTAGACTTCTCGAGTCGCGTGGAGGAAGATTACAATGCCTTTTTCTCCATGGACGAACTCTCCTGTGCCCTCGCTTGTGCGAAAGATTCTGCTCCAGGACCAGACCAGATACATAACCAAATGTTGAAACACCTACCGGAAAACGCGGGGTGTTTCCTTTTCCTTGGAGGACAGCAGCTTCCATTCGTTGAATCCGCAACCTTCCTTGGGCTCACATTCGACAAGAGCCTAACCTGGCGAAAACATCCGTAAACTACAGGGCCGATGTGTATTACCTATGAATCTCCTTCGCACTCTTACTAGTAGCTCTTGGGGCGCAGACCGTGTTTGTCTTTTGCATTTGTATAGAACTCTCATCCGCCCTATCTTGGATTACGGATGCATAGTGTATGGGTCAGCGTCTCCATCAACCCTCCGGCCATTAAATACCATACACAATGCGGGCATGAGGATTAGTACAGGCGCCTACCGCACGAGTCGCATCGAATGCCTCTTGGCCGAGGCTGGAGAACCATCTCTGAGCCGAAGGCGGGATATTCTGAGTGCCTCCTATGGCGCGAAATTATCCAATGTTGATACTCCCTCGCGCCAAGCAGTCCTCCATCCAACCCACTTGACCTCATATGCACTTAGACCATCGTTACCCCATCCCCTGGGAGTCCGTCTCCGTATGCTCTTTCAGAAGCTTCATATAAAACTACCCAACCCAGTGCCCCCCCCCCGAAACCTTGTTTCCCCTTGGAAACTACACCGGCCGATAATAGATCTTAGACTGTCTAACCTTCCTAAATCCTTAACTCCCCCAGTCTATTCTTATCGGAATTTGAGGCGATAAAATCTACGTATCCTGGCCATTATTTCATTTACACCGATTACTCCTCTCAAAACGGCAAAGTCGGATGTGCCTTCTACTGCAGTAGATCCACGCAAGGTTTTCGATTAGACTCTTCGTGCAGCGTCTATACCGCAGAGAAGTATGCGCTCTTGGAGGCACTTAAACTTGCTGAATCGAGGGCATTAAAGAAAGTAGTGATCAGCAGTGATTCCAAAAGCTCTCTTAAATCCATTTCTTCCTTCTCGTTGTGACCAACTGACAATGACCATCCAACACCAAATCCATCATCTATTGGTCCGCCACTATATTTTAGTATTTTGTTGGGTCCCTGGACACGTGGGAATAAGAGGAAATGAAATAGCTGACCAGGCGGCAAAGTCTGCCTCGAAGAAAAGAGAATTAGACATCTTCAGTCCCCACGGAAGACACTAAGCTCTTTATAAAAAGCTCTATCCGCAGTGAATGGCAAACAGAGTGGCATAACTCAGATTTTAAGCTAACGAGAATCAATGATTCCATAAATCCTTGGTCTTTCTCATCTCGTGATGCTCGGCGAGAGGAGATCATTTTAACACGCCTCCGGATCGGTCACTGCCATTTCTCCCACGGTTATCTCCTCCACGGGGACCCACCCCCTATATGCGAATACTGCAAAATAGATCTTACCGTGGAGCATGTTCTCTTACACTGTGTTAAGATAAGAGAGAGCCATCGAAGGCATGACCTTGCTAGCTCCCTAGCGGAGATTCTTAGTAATGACGAATCTTCTCTCTGCAAGCTTTTTGGCTTTTTGCGAGAGACTGGCTTGTACAGCCTTATCTGAGAGATGATAATACCAATTATTGGCTTGTAGCCCGAGATTTTTAAAAAACGTGTTTTCTGCCAAACCCTTTTATTAGGATACGTCCTTTTTCAGTTTTACTTTGCTTTCTATTTAAAGATTTTAAATTTTGTTAGCTTGGCACTGCAATATTGTGCATTGGTCTCAAAATAATTTGACACGGGCGCAAATGACCTTAGCCGTTGAAGCGCCCTTGAACTCAATCAATCAATCCACCATGTGCACGCATGACAAAAGGAAACCGGTTGTAAATACGAATTCATGATATAGATTTCCATTTGAATCACGACCGTTAACCTCACAAAAATGAATTTCCTGTTATTTTTTGTGCAATAGTGTAATTAAAAACTAGAGGTGCTAAAACAGCACGTACTATCTCGCCCGTATTTTCATGCCAAATTACGCGAAGAGTACTCAAATGTTCGAAAGTTGTACATGACTTTATTTTAAAATCTATCTTTAAGAAACATATTTCATTAAGGGAGAAATCTCTATCTTTAATATTTTAGTTGTAGGAATACTCAAAAAATTTTAACTTTTGCAATTTTCGAAAAATTAGGGTATAAACGAACATGAGACTTGTACCATTCTTTTAAGTCCTTCACACTATCCAACTGCAAACTTTAATCGAAATCGATGGTGCCGTATTTTTGAAAATTTCTCAGGGGGCTCCATGTAAAGTACCCCCCAAAATTAAAATATCTCTTTCAAATTCATGGGGCCGCGACATCAGCCAGATGGATTGGGGAATATCAATTTTGGAGAAAATTAGCTGAACGGTTTAACAGCTAGTGTGGTTCACAGACATTTTGCCATCATTCGATTTTTCGGTATCAAGGACCCACAAAACAGATTTTGTGTACACCACGTGTTAGAGGATTTTTTCTAAATTTAGCAACTGGATTTATCCTCTTTTTCGTTATCTGGGCCTTGTAATAAGAGTTCTTCTACTGAAAATTAGCGGTTTTTTGCGCAGCATTTCATAACTTTTTCCGTACTCCATAGAGAGAAAGTAAAAAGATTACCTCATATTAAGTAATGTAGCTCCAGTTTTTTGGAGTTTTTGGTTGGAAGGTATTGTTCTAATAATACACTATTTCTGTCTTTCTAGGTTTTAATTATGTAGTTTATAGTAATTTTTAAGAGAAAGAAATGGCTTAGTATTTAACACATTGTTTCCATCCTGTACATACTCGTATATAGCCCTGATGATGAAAATAAATTTTCTAAAACGTTAACAAGCAATTAAATAACACTATATATTGACCAAACCCGATGTCCCGTTGCAAGCAAAATCCTACAATGTTCCAGAATGTAAAAAATATAGCTCTTATAGAAAGGCTATACTGTGTGTAGTAATTAGGGTTTCCTTCTTTGGTTTACGGCATTGTTCCCGAAAGGGGCATGAACCCTCCCTATAGTGGGAATTTCGAAGTGTAGTTCTCCCGGGCACTGCTGGAGAGGCTGAGAGCGAGTCTCTAGATTAGGAGCAAGTCTGTTCTCGGAAAAATATCGTTTATCCAGAAGTCAGACGGACACACGCAACTGACTGACATCGCCACCGAAGACTCAAATGGAAGCTAGGGTGGACTTCGTTGGTTGAAGAACTTTCTTAATAGGTCTCTTGTTCTTGGCGGGAACAATCTTTTTCTTGTTCCTGCTGCTACCTCGAAGGTCTATGGCACGGCACTGGAGAATGAGCAGGGTTCGTTACTTGATATTTACGTTTGTTCTCTGCGAAGGACCTTCAATGACGTTTTCTGGATCTCCCCCTTTTCTTTCCAGGTCACTAGTTCGCAGTTTACATATTGCGATAGTGTAGCACATGGTTCTACTTGGAGCATTCTTTTCAGCAAATTCCGCTTACCGGGCTTACTGTGGTGCATCTGTTTGGTATGGGCGAACCTTGAGTCCTTGAAACGGTGCAAAGGTTAGACACATACTGCCGCAGACGATGTTTGTAGGACCTGCAACAGATCCTTTCTGGGAGAGAACGTCGAACGTAAGAATTAGGGTATACGAGTGGGAATCTCTCTCCAATGCCCATTCCTCTTGTTTCTATAAATCTGTTTTTCCCAGACTTGAAGACAAAAGTTCATTGTTGACCACTCCCTTACAGAGGTTGGGGGTAGGGTGAGGTAGTCACATCCATCCGGAGGAAGCAGTCTGCGTTTTAGAACTTTTTTAAAATTTATTGCTTCTACAATTGACGCAACGCGTCTCCAATCCCCTAGGGCGGGGTGTTGAGCGCTTTGCACTTCAAGAGTAATCCTTCATTAATTACTGTGCTTTTTTACTTTCTCGTATACGGAGTAATGCACGTAGTATAGAGAAAGTTACGTAATGCTGCGCGAAAAAAACGGCACAAAAAATTAATTGCCGGGCCCTGATAACGAAAAAGTGAATAAATCCAGCTGCAAAATTTAAAAAAATCCCTAACACGTGGAGTAGCCAGAATCCCTGTTTTATGAGTCCTTGACGCCGAAAAACGAATTGCAAGACACGTCCGTTCGTCTACCCGCCTGTCTGTCGTGTGAACAAACCTAGCGCTTAAACCACACGTACGATCTTTTCCAAATTGAAGAAACCCCTGTCCATCTGATTCTAGATGAAGCTTTGAAATTTTAAAATCTTTCTTTAAAATTTGCGGGTACTTTACATGAAGCCCCCCGGACATTTTCAAAATTTTCTCAGAAACGGCTCCAATTTTTTTCTTTGAATTTCTTCTAAATACACTCATAAATATACACTTATAAAGGTGCCATAGGCCGGATTTTTACGATTAATTCGGAAGTTTCGAAAATTGCAAATGTTTGAATTTTTGTCGGCGTCTTCCTACATCTATAAAATTGAAGACAGATTTTTCTTTCAAATGAAGTTTGTTGTCCTTAAATAGTTCTTTCATTAAGATCATGTAGATTTTTTTGAAAATTTTATTAGTTTTTGTGCAATAGAGCGTGCAATATTTGCAATTTTAAAAAATAACAAAGACAAGATTTTCTCAAAAACGGCTCCAAATTTTTCTTTCAATTTTCGGTAGGGTTGGTTCTCAACCAACCCTATTCGATGACATATACGCCATATCGCTCTATTCTTTTGTTTTTTTTCAAAAATTACAAAAATGTAATTTTTTTCCTTGTCTCTCAAGTCGGTCCGTCCCGTCAACATCCCACTTCCTACACAAGTAATCCTGAAGTACCAAAATACCCCCTCATTACCGCCAACACAACAACGGACCTGGACAACGAAGGACGACGAGACGCGACACATAATAACTACAATAGACAACAGCAAAGCCCCCGGACCCGATGGAGTTCTCCCCTCCCAATTAAAACACCTGCCACGTAATGCCATCCGCCTCCTCACCCTAATCCTTAACTCCTGCCTGAAAATCTCCTATTTCCCCACCGCCTGGGAGACCGCCCGTGTCTCCATGATTCTCAAACCCGGCAAGGACCATCAGCACCCAAATAACTTCCGCCCCATAAGCCTCCTGCCCATCCTCGGCAAAATCCTAGAAAAATACATTCTTCTACGACTCACTCCCATCCTTGATCCCATAATCCTTCCCACGCAATTCGGTTTCCGTGAGGACCGCTCCGTGGCCCTCCAATCTCTCCACCTGGCTATCTCTGTCGCCACTCCCTTCCAGATCCCCAAAGAGATACCAGCAATCCTCACCGACCTCACCCAGGCTTTTGACACCGTATCCCATGAAATACTTCTGATGAAACTTCGCCCCCCCCGCCCCCAACCACATATTTGCCCTCATCAGAAGTTACCTATCCAACCGATCCTTCCATGTCCGCCACCTTTCCAAAACCTCAAAAACCTTTCCCATCCAAGCCGGCGTCCCTCAGGGCGCCGTGCTCTCCCCGATTCTTTTCTCCCTTTATATAAATGATATCCCATCGACCCCCGGTGTCAAAACCCTCCTTTACGCTGATGACCTAGCTTTCCTCGCTCCCGACCTGCCCCTCCAAAACTCCCTACTACAAACTCAAACTGCCCTGAACTCCTTCCTCCTCTGGGCTAACGAAAATAATATAACCATAAACCCCACCAAATCCCAAGCGATCCTCTTCTCTTACAAAAAATCCCCATCCACTCCCCCACCCCCACCCCTCACCATAAACCAAATCCCTATCCCCTGGCAATCTTATGTAAAATACCTCCGTGTCACCTTCTCCCAAAAGCTCCTATGGTCCCTCCATATCCTCCATCCAACGAAAATCAATAGAATCATAAACACCCTCTACCCTCTCCTCTCAAACCAAGCCATAACTCCCAAAAAACGAATCCTTATATACTACTACATCCGATCCATCCTCACATATGCCCGTCCCACATGGATTGCTACATCCCCCACCAACCTATCCTATATCACCCGAACCGAGAACAGGGTCCTCCGCCTCATCTTCAGACCTCCCATGTACACTCGCTTCAATGATATCCGCTCCAACCACGACATCCCTCATATCCTTACCCATATCCACAACTCCGCCATTACCACTACCCAAAACTTCACCACTAACCCAATCTTTCAATCCTTAATAAACCCACACCTCCACATCCTATCCAATCCTCCCAAGCACTCCAGGAACAAGCACCCCCTTGACATCTTCCAACTCCCACCCCCTATCACCTGAGCTGCAGTAGGCAAAAGACGAAACACGCAGACGAATGACGAGCCACTGACTTAGACAAATGACTAAACACTGACAAACGACCACGCCTACAACCCTCCTATCCCTAACCCCCACAAAACTCCCCCCCTGTTTTCTGAAACAATGACCATACAATGAAATTGTTTTCTGAAACAATGAAAATACCAGCTGAAGAATCACCATGGGGATATGCAGCTGAGCATCAGTCAACATTCGGAAGCGACATAACAGGCGATTTCTTCTCATTAGATTTATGAGTACATGTGCTTTAAATAATGTCAAATAAAATTTCTCGAAAACTCAAGTTTTCTGTAAAAATGATCTCAAAATTCCTAATTTTCAGAAATGCTCAAACGCCATTTTCATAAAAATGGCTCCAAGTTTTTTCTTCAAATTCTTTCAATGGACAGTGCTAATTGCACTGTTTAATATGACGTAAAGTTCGTTTTGGTGTATTCTTTTGTTTTTTTAAAAAATTGCACAAATGTAATTTGTTTTAAATATCTCTCACGCGGTTAATATGCACATATCCGTCGATTTGTATACATTATTACATTTTTTAGTGGAAGTGCTTCAAAGGACTTCAAATGAAGTTTTTCAAAAACTCAATAGATTCCTATGAAAAAGAGCTTCAAATTTCTCATTTACAGTATTGCTTAATCGGCATTTTCTTAAAAACGGCTTCAAAATTCAATGAAAAGTTCTATTTAGGACGAGGTTTTACTGTTCTTTAATATTCTTAAAGTATTATTTCGGTTGTACTATTAACAAACCGAAAAGTCCAGAAAATGAAAAAAAAGAAGGAAAAAAACAACAACTTTGGATGACGATGGATGGCAGCTGGCCAGAGAAGCCCGAAACCTTAAGGCTAAATGTACCGACACTAGTACAATTGTCGCCACCACGTGGATGCACCAAAATAAGAAAATTTACTTGACTGATAACGTCTGAATAAACTGTCCGATTTTCAATCTGTAAACGGCATTGAACTCCTTTTTAAAATAGAATTTACGATACGAAGCCGTTTATTCAAAAAAGATTTCCAAAAAAAGTTTTCTTTTAATATTTTCATAGTTCCGGGAAGAAATTAAAAAATGTGGGCTTATAGCGCGATGACGACGTGCTTCCTGAATCCAACGCCGTGTCAATCATGCAAATCGGATGAATAGGAGCGGCGTAAAGTGAAATTTGAAAAACACCTCCCCCCCTTCACCGCTCGACACCGTTGCGTCACCCGACCCTTGTGGGCCCTCCCTCCTCGCAGCCGAACGGCCAAACCCGGCGGCCTGCGGCGCGAAAGGAGGCCGAACTTTTAGGCAGGCAAGCCAGGCAGTCGGTTTCTGCTTTCGTCCCTTTCAATCTCAATATATTTTTCTCCACTTATCAAACTAGTGATGCTGTAGCACAACCAAACGGTATCGTATCATCAGTAATAGTCGTATTTTGTAGGTATATATCTCGTTCACATATTTCCGTCTTCCTTCGAATACCATCAAAAAATTATTTGAGGCATTACTCAAAATATCGATTCCGATTTGGAAACTGATTTCAAAAAGAAAATTGAACTAATTGTGTAGATATCATCAATATTCCATGTCCCAACACCTTATTTTACATACATTTTACTTCTAAGATCTTCCGTTATCATTCCACTACCAGAAAGAATGAGCCGAAATTACGCACGAGCTCTTTTATCCTGCGACTCGATTTTTGATCTCAAAACGGCGTTTGTCCCCTTGATAGATTTCACCTGATGAATCTGTTTTCCCAAGTAAAATCGCCGAAGCTAATTTTAAAATTGTTTTCGTACTTTCGGACAAATTTGAAAAAGTGGTAAAATAGCACGCAGGTGAGATGCATCCTGAATCCAAGGCTGTAACAAACAGTGAAATCTAATATTAAGAATCATGACATGTCTCAGCTTACTTGGTAAGTTATATTGATATAAAATGAATCTGTTATATTTATATAAACTTAAAGATGGGAATAAGTAATTCCTGGTGCGTAATTTTGATACAAACTACGTAAATGGTCAATTAAAAGGATGTAGTATAAATCATTGTATTGTGACACATTTATGTATTTTAATGCATTAAATTGTTATGAAAGCAATAAAACTTTAACCCTTAGAAACACCACACTAGAACAGGAATAGGTTTATGAGGCGGATAAATTATGTTTTGTTATACAGTTATTAATTCGGCAATGTAGTATTAAATGATCACGCCAAATGTAATCGAATACTGGTTTATTGCCAAAATGTATTACAAGATAAAAAAGGCGAGCGTTACAAACACACGTGACACGACAAGCAGCAAACAGCAAACACTGATGAACCAAAACACACAGAGAAAACTCGCTGGCTCGTGGTGTGGTCTGTGCGCGGTGGCGCCCTCTGCTAGCGCCGATACAACAGGCAACTTTTACATTTCTACATTGAGATACAATTTTTCTAATCATCGTACATGCTTTTCAGTAACATTTAATCGGGTAGCAATTCAATTTATTACATTTAACATACTAGTAAAACGTGGTTTACAAGTCTCACTGATAAACCTCCTATTAGGGAATGTGAGTCAGAATGCAAAAGTATTAAATCGGCGATTCTCATTTAGGTGTCGAGAATAGGGATGCAACATTGATGTTGATATTTTCAAAACAGAGATTTTGTATAGACACATGAACATATTTCGTAAAAAAATGAAATATTTATGAAACCCGATGTTTATTATCGATGTTTTAAGCTTGATGAATTGTTTGTGAATGAAAAGAATCGATAATCACAATTTTATAAAAGTTAAAATATGAAATAATATTGCTTTATACCACTGTCAGTTCATGTGTTCGAATAAAGGGAACGCTGATTGTAACATCCTCATCCAGTAGACTATCTTCGGCCCAAGAGATCCCATTTTTCTGGCATTTCCTACATATGTCCTCCCGTACGCAGAGAGGCGGCCAACGCAAGCACTCTAGGTGTAAGGTCTCTCGCCCACCTTCCTGTACCCATTTGAGGAAGTTGTGACTCCTTGAGATGACCCTGAGCGCTAGTTTTCAGGCTTAGTTTCGCTGTAATTCTTTTTCCTATCTGCTGCCATTTTGTCTAAATCGTAATTTTAAATTAACAATCACGGCCACTGTCAAGACATATTATCTTCCACGAACTTGTTCGAGGTTACTAAACCAGGTTTTTGAGAATTGTTTTAATTTTGAACATTGATGTTTGCATTTGCATTATTTGAGCATCAAGCCTTCGCTTTTCTTGCTATCCGAATCTGGGAGAGATCGCGCCGATAATTCGGCGACTTCTTCCCTAATAATAGCAGAATGAACACATGAAGGACTGCGGGTATCAAACATACTGTTCAGTGCGATGTCTACTTGTCGGCTCCAGTCCCAGCCAAGCAGCGACTGTGAGAATCTCTCCTTTCATCTGCAAGCCCCAATTCTTCGCGGCGTCTGGACGCGCAGAGAACTAGTACAAGAACATACAAGTATATCGCTAGCCATCCCTCGTTAACCTATCTAGATATACACAGCAATAGGATTCCAGCATGTTTGATCATTGCTCACTCGGACTGCCTTTTCCTTTTGTTTGTGATATTGTGTACTAATTTTCTCGACTGGTTTCTGTCTGCAACACACTTATGTCTGGTCATGTATGGTTGGTTCTTAATTATTTCATTGTGCCACATACATATTTATCTTCTTCTCTTTCCACTTTATTCTACCATTCCAAGCGTAATATCCTTTTCTAGAGATTTTGTTCGACACATAGTATGTCCAAAATATTTTATTTTGAATATTTTGGCTTTGGCTTTTAGAGAAAGTTCTTTTTTTTAAAAAAATGTCGGCATTTGTCTTTTTTTCCTGCCCATATTTTTTCAATGTTTTTTTCCGTGCCCATACTTCAAAAGAATCTTCCTTTTTTCGGTCTTTCTGAATGTTCAGCTTTTAAACCCACACAACAGGATTAGAAGTACCATTTTCTCGATTATTTGGATTTTGGTCTTACGGGCTTGATTTCATTCGGAACATGACGGAACGGCGTTTCTTTACCTCGGTGATAATTATTAAATTATATTATAAATATATAACTATTTCTATTAAATTAATATATAATTTGGAGCGCGTTCTGGAACCTAAAATTTTACAAATCAAGCACTGGTCTTACGTGATATGCTTGCATATTTTATAAATTTGTGTAATTTTCTTTCTTTCTCTGGATGCAATTGTTTTATTTGCATAATCACGGCTGTCGCCTTTCTTTGGTAATGGAATAAACACAGTGCGTTTCCAATCTGTTGATCACTCTTTTCTTTTTCAGATCAAATTGCATAATTGTATTAGTTTCGCCATGATTTATTCCCCTGTGTCTTTGAGTAGTTTGATTAGGATATTATTTACACCCGGGGACTTCCCATTTTTCAGTTGTTTTGTCGCCCAATGCATTTTCTCTACAAAAATCTCTGGTTCATCTTCGTAATCATCAATGTTTATCCACTCCTGTACTTGAAAGTCCTTCTCATATAACTACTTCGTGTATTCTTCCCATCTTTTCA
This sequence comes from Teleogryllus occipitalis, assembly GCA_011170035.1. Taxonomy (NCBI): domain Eukaryota; kingdom Metazoa; phylum Arthropoda; class Insecta; order Orthoptera; family Gryllidae; genus Teleogryllus; species Teleogryllus occipitalis. Next base: position 1,177,967 of record BLKR01000027.1, read on the forward strand.
TGTGTCTTCTTTTTTTGTAATTATTTTACCGTTCTCATCCTATTCCCATGGACCGAGTAGCGAAATAATAGCGGTAAAGGTATTTATACCGGCATAAAAATACCTTTACTTCTATTATACTTTAAAAATACAGGTGTAAGACGTCAAATACCGGTATTTTTAGAGGTATTTTACCTTTATCCGATGTCTATACCGGTAAAATACTTTTATTTAAAGGTATTATATCGGTATTCTCTCATCAAAATACCGGTATTTTCACAAGAAAATGCCGGTATTTCAGTAGAATCATACAGGTTGGGGGAAATTCATTGTGTTTTTCTTTCGCTGAGATGGCTCAGAGGAACAACTATTGACACGGCAGAGTTTCTGATCGAGAGGTCCTAGGGTTCGAGTTCCCAGGGTGGCGGATTTTCGACATTTTCACATATTCTAGCTAGGTCGAATTCCGACGTTGACTGAGGAAGAATTCCAGTGGTCGGGTTTACTCAACGGTAGTTTTCTATGGTTTCTCCGACCTTGACGTAGAGAGTTGTTTTGGGTAACTGGATTCTTCACTCATATGCAAAGCGCCCAGTACTTTAAAACCTTCCTCTTTCGCTCTAAAACACTCCCGCCGCAGCGTTAGAACAGCTGCCCTGGCGGGCCCGCTACATGAAGCGAAACTCCCTTCGCCAAATACCTAAGGAATGCGGTTGCATCCGCTCGGCCCCCGTGCCGAGGAGAGGAAGGGCCACGCAGTCTCGGGACGTCATCCCGCACGCGGAAAAGGTGCGTCATGTGTCCAGATGGCATCCCGCAGGTAGAAGTAAAGGTCCAATAAGTAATTCTTATTCCTTGTGAACGGTCAGTACTTTGTCGTGTGTTTAGTGATTTTTTTTCACGTGGTATTCCAAGGAAAATATGGGAAGAAAAACTACAAATATTGTTTATAAATATTTTAAGTATGATCCTTGAAGGAACACCTCGCCGTGCTTGTTGCTCAATTGTATTCATGTTGTGAAGGTATGAACAAACTGTTCTTTTATATACGCGAACATGTGAAATTCCGTGTGAGATCAGCCAAAAATTTGCACTCTCTAATCTGACTCCCCTCCACTCCCTTCATAACTGTAGTGAAATTATCTTATAGAATCGTCTTTGACTTAAAAGTATTTATGAACTACACGTGACATTCAACAATCCTTCTCTTTATGATTTTATTGTTATTTACCATGTTTGAAGCAAATGAGTCATTTACCGTTTATTTAGAGGGAAAGGTACATACACTTGATTTCTATTATTAAAAAAGTTGTAAAAAAAGAAAGGCATTTCCAAACCTTAGGTTTTAGAAAGCATGGGCTCTGACTTCCTGTTTTGAGTCCCGATGGGTTGGGGTTCCTTGGGCCTGCGGATTTTCCTTCGGCCGCTCGAGAGAAACAATGAGCAGCTTTTCCAGGTATTTTGTCTAATCCTCACTTGCAATATTTAAAGCAGTAACGGTTCAATTATATGACATTTTTACAACTTCATAATACAGAGAATCAATAGGTTAGCTTACTGACCACGAATTAGACATGCAATTGTTCTTTCTGTATGTGAAACATTTTGGTTTAATATCGCTATTTACTGTTCAGTTAGAGGAACATATTATCCTACATCAAATAATTCTGAGCCGTGGAAATGGAGGTGTCTGTTAGTGACATTACTGAGCGTTCGAAAAAACGAAAAGAAAGAAAAAAAGAACATAATGAAAAAAAAAAAAAATCACGAAACATGAATCGTTCAAACCGTAAGGTAAGGAAGCCTGACAGATTTTTTAAAAATACTAGTGAAAACCTGTCAAACTTTGACGGCGAGATCCGAGATAAATGTAAAATACTGTGTCCAGACTAATGTTCCCAATACGTTGCATTGTTTGGATCTTCAGGGTATAACGAAGATATTCTGTGATGTGAGTTCCCAAAATGTTGAACACGTATGGCCCATGACCAGGTGGCAATGCAATATCGGCACCAAATGACACAAAAGAAAGAGCACTATTTTTTGATGTGTCATCATGTCCTATAAACAATTTTGATTTCTTCTGGCATATTGCTCGAAGGTACACTTATTTTCCCATTTAAGCAACACAGAGTAAACTCGTTTGCAGAATTTCTCTCACATGCGAAGTACAAAGCAGAACAAAACTGACATTTCATAGACAACGACCCAGCAGAAAACGAAATATCCTCACTATCATGACACCTACGCTGACTTTCTCTTTCCTTACGTCCAGTTGATGTACGTTTGCGTTTTTTGGGACGCGTGGGCAACGATTCAGAATTCGACATAACCTGTGAACAACCTCACTACTTCAGTACTACCGAGCAAAACACACTGTCCGAATGTTCTCTACAAAATACACCACAAAAGTAAATACATGCAAACTGTCAACGCCACAATGCAATAATTATACTGAAACAAAACCTTGACGAATTGTAAACAAATCTCAACAGTCAAAACAAAACATCAAGCAGCGCCACCATGAAGGCGTGGACATCTATCGACTCATATACATCGATTTTGAAACAGCCACTCTTTGGAAGAAAACAATTGACTATTGATAAGCGTACTATTAAAGAATGATTTAATTAATTAATTTACACCGTAAATGTTGGTGAATCAACACAAACAATATCTGATAACACATCTTGGGATCATATTCTTTCATTTAAAGGAAAAAATACTACAATCGGTTCAGTAGAAGCTCTAAACGAAGCCATGGCAAAATACCTTATTTTTTTAAATATATAGATGTCAAAAAATTGTTTTTTGATAAAGGGAGGAAAAATGGCGCTCCTTTTTCGCCAACCGTGTCAATGGATTTGTATAAAATTCTTTAAGTTGGGATATTCTTACTTTAATAATAAATAAATTAAACTTTTTTAATAAAATTTGCAATAATGGATTTGTGCAAAAAGCTGCACAGATACAAAAAGATGTAAGAAAATGAATGTTAATTTTCCCAATATATTTTTATGAATTTCAATAAAAAGAATTTATTTTCCATTCAAATCAAGACATGTCCAGCTGTCATGCAATCAAAGCATGACATGTCCTTCGCATTCATTCAAAACAAGACATATCCGACACGACACTCGCTCCAAAATTCTACCAAACATAAATATTAAAATTTTATATTAATAATATATTTAGCTTTCCTTAATTCATAATTAAGAATTGAGTACAAATAAAATATTTGCATATTTTAGATGCTACAACATTTTTGCGTTTTTCTCGAAAAGGAGTAAAGTGGACATGTCACGTTTTGAATGTTTGTTCCTCATTTCGCGCTCCTTTCTTTCCAAGCCCAGCGCCGCCAGGGCACGCGCTCAAGTGTACAGTCACCCTTCTGACCTGGAAGCAGGGTCGCACCTCTGGCACACTGCTGTTCTGATAGCGTGACTTTCCTGACCTCCGCAGACATCTCGCCGCGTTCTTCGGCGGGCTGCGTGCTACACTAGGGCAATTCGATATGCCCAAGCGTAGGAAAAGGGCAGTGAGCAGTTTTCAGTGGGCGAGAACATTGTGCAATGGCGAAGTGGAGATTACATTTACTCAATAAGAATTAGTGGAATCATTCGCGTTTCCTTAATTATTAGTAGCCGAGTATTTTATATATATATATATATATATATATATATATATATATATATATATATATATATATATATATACATACACACACACACATCCGGGTATAGTATATCAGGGAGCGGTAGCTCAGTGCATCAACTGATGTCACTGCAGCGCCTCTGACCAGGAGGTCCTAGGTTCAAGTCCTGACGGCGGCACGATTTTCGACACTAGATTTTCAGCTAGGTGGAATTCAGTCGCTGTCTCGAGGAGAATTCTAGCGGCCGGCTGCTCTGATCGGTAGTTTTCCGTGGTTTCTCCGATCAACACCAGGCGAATGCCAGAGCAGTACCCTAACAAACGGACCGCGCGCGATCTGTCCTTCTTCCTATCCTCTCCCCTTACACACTCACACTAACATGCACTACACTAGCACATATTCCGGGAGACCGGTCAGGAGCTTAGAGCTTGTCCCGGCTGGAGCGGTGCCCCGCTGGTGGGAGGGAGTCCTGGTTAGGGGGAAACCCCACTAGCCGACGGTAGGTCGGCGCCGGATCTCGCCATCCAGCGGGGGAAGATCACCGCCATCTCACGAGAAAAACCATGCACTACGCTAACGGGACTAATGACTAGAGCAGTTGACGCACCCGAAAACAATATATATATATATATATATATATATATATATATATATATATATATATATATACATATATATATAAAAGTTATTATGGAAACATTTGTGATGAAATTCGTGTAATTATACATGTAAAGCAATTTCACAAGAAAACCTTATGTGATAGTAGTAAACTGATTGAAAATTCGGATTCAGCACATGGACATTATATAAAATCATGTTTTTTACTTCAGGCAACAAACTAAAAGTTTAAAACCGCAGGCTAGTATAATTTAAAAGAAAAATAACATAATAATAATAGCGCTATAAGTAAGGCAGAAAATTAATAAGTAAAGAACCAATATAAACAGGCTATAAAGCCTAATTTCTGGTCACTTAATTATTTGGCAGCGAGATGCATATGCTTATGATAAGAAAATAATGATATGATCTAATAAATTTTCTTGATGTATTCTATCTCATGGTTGACAATACAACTGGAAAGAGAAACTGTACCTACAATTATGTCTACAGGAAAATCTTATGTTATATTTATACCTTAAATTCTAATGAGACATCCATTCTGTAAACCACAATAAAGAAGTATTTACAATATTTATTAGAAAAATCAAAACAAAATCATTTTTCAGATGCTTGCATTATCAAAGATAGCAAACCTGGAAAAATAAACATAAAATTTTGTAAAAATTAATAATTTATTCAACAGCAAAAGTACATTCAATATATAGTAAAGGGAGATTTATTAAATAAAGAGAAAAATATTTGTAAAATATCTGTAAAAAATTAAGAGCAAATATGTGTAAAAATTATACAAAACTTAAAGAACATTAAACCTATGAGGAATTACTGGTTGATGAGTTTCAAGCCCTTTGTAAGCTTCTGCGATATCTTGAAGTTGTTCTAAACTCTCAAAGAAGGATGTAATTTCAAATCCATCTACTTTGGTATAATGATGAATGTGTGCCTGGAAAAAAAAGGGGAGGGGAAGGAACATGTTACATTTTTCTTTCATTTTTCCTTAAGGTTAATTTTTTTCATAAGCAGTAAGAGAAGGTCCACATATTTTCCACATAATTCTGTGGAAAACTGGTGTAAAAAGTATGACAAAAAATGTGGGAGGGTTCCCTGGTACTAAATGTTGATTTATTATGAATTTATTTTTAAAGGCAGCAGTTAGAAACTTATGATTCACTTGAATCAGTTTAATCTATATTGAATTTTTTGTAAGAACAAACAAATTATGAAGTTTCTTAGTACACAAGTATAGACTAGTGACACTATAATCATTTCAGACAGTGAAGTTCATTTGGTAAAGGATTCGAAAGAAAGAGCCCCTGAAACATTTTAGAGATGAGATAGAAAGGTGTGCTTATAAATAGGCTAAAGTTGATTATTAGTCTGCTTTTTTTTTAATGGCAAGTTACTTTTTCCCATTCTTTAAAATTCCTTTTTTATAATTAAGTCTGTTTTTTAAAGATAGAATGGACAGGATTCATCAACCAAATAAAAGCACTGAGTAGCAATCCAATTATACATTTCATATTTTTCATCAATGTTCACATTGTTATTACCAAAGCATTTCAAGAATTATTTGTTCTCATCTTCAGGTTTACTCTATGACACTCAGGAATAAATATGACATTATGTTAAAAACATTACTTGATACGCATACATAAATGAGACCTGCATGTAATTTAATATATCTTCTCAAGCTTGAATGCCAGACCATGTTACATTTGTGCCAGTGCCTATTTGCATTGGAACACCAACACCCATAACCCTTGTGAGAACTTGGAAGAGGGGAAACAATATGAACAATGGGAGGTGAGGTCAGTAACATAATCGAGAACCTTTATTTAAATTTATTCAATACATTGTTTATATATGCTCATCATCAACTGGTTACTTTCAATCACAGAATTCATGGTTTTATTTAGTTTTTATCTTTAATGATTCTGTAACAAGATATGGAAATTTTCTAGTAACCCTTATCTAGTATCTTTGTTAGCAAAATCTATGTTGTGTTTGCAATTGAACATGTGCTTGGTTAGTGAGTTGGACCATGAGAAGTTAAGTTCTGCTAAATTAAATGCACATGTTATTGGTAAGCATCTTATGTCTGTAACTTACACTTATCTTAAGAACTGTTTTTAACATCATGCAATTTATTTTTAGCGAATGACTCATAGCAAAAATCAGAATATGTAAACAAATAATTCCTGAAATGTCATTTTGGTAATAACAATGTAGATGGAAAATGTGATATATCACTGGATTGGGGGGCTTAGGTGGTGTAAAGGTTAGTGTATAGGTCTGTTACATCCACATTCCCAGTTCAAATCTGACCAAAGTCCTGCATTTTTAGGGGTGAAAAAATTCTTTGTATGCCTTCCTTTGAGGGGGAAGTAGAGCCAGCTGTCTCAGGTTGTAGATACTATATGTGAAAAATCCTTAAGCCTCAAAGAGGCCTCTGAGAAAAATTCAAATTGCCCGTTTTTCGTCATCAAAGTGATACCTCCTTTCTCTGTCAAATAGTGAAAGGAGTGTGTGAGCAGAGCAGGCCTGGTGGCCTGCGCCTTACCATGGAAAATAAGGCATAATTGAATTGAATTGAATTGAATTGAATTGGATTGCTTCTCAGTGTTTTCATTTGGATGATGTAGGGGAGAAAAAGAAAAAAAAGAAGGGGAGAGAGAGAGAGTATATTCATAAAAATGTGCATTCAAGGAGAGGTAAGACATTGATGATAACTATTTGTCAGCTTTTTGTTTCTGGTCATTCATAAATACTTCAGTCAGCCATTAAGTTTGTAAATTGCTATATTTTCTGACACATATTTTTAAATAGTAGTTTTAAATAGGTTAATTAATACAATTTTGTAAAGGAAACTATTGGTATAAATTCATACCCTTCTACGAAAGAGCTTATTGAACTGGAAGGATGTTTCTTCAAAAAGAGTGGCTAATGATGAAGAATTGAAGAGACCAAATGCAGATAATTTGTGCCATGGAGGTGCTATAGAACACATTCCCACTTTCACAGCATCTTGGTTCCATGATGCAAATCTTACTTTTTTCTTAAATCTGAAATCATAACATTTTTTTGCAAGGACTGATATTACCTGTGAAATTTAAAGGAACATGAATCAAGGTTTCCATGATGATGATCATAATAATAATAATAATAATAATAAAGAGAAAGAAAGAAAAGTTCACCAACTTTTCAACATTTCGACGTATGTCACACAAAGATGCATCTCCTCGAACAATCATTGCAGCACCTAATACCATTCCGCTAAGTGGATCTCCTTTAATAAGTTGGTTGGTCCGAGCCCATGTTCCAGATAAAATGTCATCTATCCTGTTCAAAATTTCTTATAGTTATTCAAGAAATTTGACTCGTAAGAAAATATGATTCTCTTAAAATGAATGAAATACAGTTTTGTTTATTGAAATGGTAATTACAACTGATTTTGCTCACTCACAATTTGTAGCCACATATGTATTCTAATACATTGACTAATTACATAAAATAAATATAAATTATAATTATTTTCTAACCACAGATAAAATCACTAGTGTTTTGAAAATTTCTGACAAATTTAAGTTATGCAGCAATGAGGGAATTTATCGTGAATTTTACAAAGCATGAATGGTATTCAATGAGACTGTTCCATGTACAAAATTACATCCAACAGAGATTCAGAATTTGCCAATTAATAATTATTTTAATGAGTTGATACTATTTATAATGTAATATATGTCATAGGTTCAACCATGGCCATCTGCTGTTTGTTACTGTTTGAAATATAGTTTAACAGGTTGCTGCTTCCATCTGAGTTATGTATGCTTATAATTGACCAGTAGTGAGGTAACAAGAAAAATCAATAATTGTTTTGAGATACACTGACTTGATTAGTGCAAACCAGATAATGTTGCTGTGCCTGCAAAACTGGTTACGTACACTTTTTATGAAAATGAGTTACGCTCTCTTTAAGGAGTAAGAAATTACTTAGAATTGTACCTTCATTGTAATAAATATAACAGTGTATTAACACACACGATAGAAAGAAAAATAATTATTGGAGAGCATTTATAAAATGGTCATTTTTACTGGTGTGCCTCATTTCGTGTGATTGTTTTTACAGGCATGACGATATCTTATTGTTAAATAGTGTTGATGTTAATTTCATGAACGGAAGAGTCACTTAAATTACCTAGTAGTGCTTCCTGGGAGTGGAGGCTTCATGGTAATACTACTCAAAGGACTGACACTGCTAGTTAGAAAATGCATACCAGGAAATGGTACCAAATTAGTAGCTATTTCATTCATGTCAACATTTAATGAACCTGGAAAGCGAGCACCACTGTAACATAAAATACATTAGAAACTAGCCTAGTTTCATAACAGAAAATATTGCCAAAACTTGAAACAAGTACTACCTTGTCAGATGAAGAAGCATATTAACAATAATATTATTCACATCACGAAAATATCTGCTGGCTTTCTCTTTTGTCGCACCTAATTTTGCACGACCACATATCTCTGTAAGAGCCTTAAGAATTTTAAAACATATAATAAGAACTGACAATATGATCATCTAGTTGAGTATTACAAACCTGGTTATTCACAGGAAAAACACACGAAGCATTTCGAATCAGTTCATTAGTGGCCAAAGCAACATTGTAAGGTGCTGTAATTACATCTTCGTTGCCCGCAGGATAGACACAAGTCACTAGCCTGTAGATGTATTTTTATTGAAAAAATTAGTTGTAAGTCGCACACAGATAGAAGGGGTTTGATGAATTCTTAGAATGTAAAAATCACCTATTTAAATAATTAAAATTGAACACAAAAATGAAATTATGAAATAAAGATGCATGGTTTATATGATTTCTTAGAAAAATCCTATTAATCCTATAACAATACAAATTATGACTAACAACAAATGAACTGAAGTTTGTTAACTCTAAAATTAATACTAAACAAAAAGACAATACAACTATTCATGAAGTATTTTCACACATTCACAACATTTTCTTAAAAGAAGATACAGCTAATGCCAATCATTTTAATATCCCCCCCCCCAATCTGAATGAAACTGGCAGTAACATTTTAAATGGGTTAATAGATAATACTGGCTCAGGACTGTGAATCTCTGTCATCTGCCAATTATTTTATTAGGTGACTCGCTTGACAATCATTTGTACAAGATGTCTTGTTGCAGTGAGCCTTACAATTGTCATGCCATATTAATATTAGCTGGCTCACCAAGGAGGAGTTAAGAGCAAAAGAAAAAAAATGGAGAAGTAATATGTAAAACAGAAAAAAAATTAGAATGATTCTGACTATTCTCAACACTGTGTTCTGTATTCACTTAACAAATTATGTACTCTTCATCATCTTGTTTGTTGCTAATGAAGTAAGGGAACTGTCCTAACAGTGAGTCAGTTAATATTAGCTTAGCGCTGCCAATCGATATCATTTATCATTTGTTTTACTGAACAACCCAAATAATTTGCATTACCCACTTTCCTGTTGCAACCATTCCTGCAATTGTTATGTGACATTAATATTAACAGGGACACAGAAGAGGAGGAGAAGATAAAGAAGAATGATATGAAAGAGCATACGGCAATGAAATAAGATGAGGGCAAATGTATATATACTCGTGACATGGGCGTCATGACTGTTCTTTATCCAGAAAGTAAGTTTCTCTAGGTCATCAACAAAAAGAAAACGCAATTTCAGGAAGAACTTTATTGTACTCCTGTATATAAATAACATTTTCAATACAATAAATAATAGCTCTTTTGCAGATGACATCGCCATCATAGTAAAAGGAGACAACTGAAAGGGTGTACTGGGAAAAGCTGAATCTAAACTTACTCTGGTTTTGGAAGTGATAAATCTTCTGAAACAAATCATTTCAAATCTGTAGGGGGGGGCATTATCGCTGTCTGCAATGGTGAGAGTTGTCAACTGAATATTTAAGAATATAAACAGACTAAAATTTAAAATGGAAAGAATATAAAACTAGTATAAAAGTAGTACTAAAAAGTAGACAAGTGAGACAATTAATTACATCAACGTAAATGTAAGAACCCAGATATTCAATTTTGCCGAATAAATACTGATCATATCTTTTTTTCTGGATTGTAATTGATTGTGATGGAAATTATTCTTGATATTACTACTGCTACTATTGTTTCTTTCTTTCAAAGATTCCAATAATCGCATTTGCAATTTACAATTACTAATGTCATCACAAGCTTGCACACAAGAATCCTCTGTGAATTAATAATAATTAGTTTATGTTTGCAATGCACAACTTTTTTGTTTTTTAATCTTGAGTTACGCAAATGGAGTCAAATGTTCATTGTATGGACAAACCTGAAAAAATTAATACAACAGTTTTCTAAAGAAAGTAATTATGATACACACCTATCAATGTGAGGGTATTGGTCCTCTAATAAAGACAATACTCGAGAACCAAGACCAGACCCTGTACCACCACCCAATGAATAGAGAAGTAAAAATCCATGAAGCCCGTCACAACATTCAACAGCTTTTCGAATTCTTTCAGAAATATCTTCATAATGATGTGACCCATGTGATAAAAAGCCTTCTGCCCTAAAACAAAAACTTTGATTCCATTCCTTTCGAACTTCTAAACATTGTTTTGGTCATATTGGAAGAAGTATGAGTAAGTTACCAGTTATTTCCAGATCCCGGATAATTGGTCAACAAACAATCTTTATTGAAAAGTCCTCGAAGAGAACCTTTTCGAAACCGTGCAACCACACTATCTTCCATATCAATGCAAAGGGCCTGCGGAGATTCTTCTAAATCAGTACCATGTTAAAAGTAACTAGTTCCATACAAATATAACTTATAAGATATTGTATTCATAATTCAATTTGTATGAGTTATGATAGGGATCTCAAAATTTAAGAGAAAGTGCACAAATTATACTTCTCCCTGTAGTAAGTCACACAGTTTTTTTTTACTGTTTTGGAAGTTTATTAAATAAAATAAAAGATAAATTTTACAACAAAATTTACTTCCATACCCGTGCTTTAATATTGGCACTTTCCAAGTCACCAACTGTTGACAAACTTTTGAATGAGATGTTTTCTGGACAACAGAAAAAACTACTAAATGACTCAAACATGCCAGGAAATTTTGGAATGTGTTGAGAATTGGAGTGACGATTGTAATGAAATAAATCGATGCCATATTCTTGAACTGCACATTTCCAGAAGCAATTACCAATTTGATTTCCACATTGGCCAACTGAAAGCAGAAGTTTAACGACAAATGCATAAGTACAATTGTTATTTTGAAATTAAATTTCCATACCTAAGAAATTCATTGAGCCAACACCATACCTTGAATTGTTATAAATTCACTCATAGATGCACTGTTCTTGCTGATGTTTACAAATGTCAGGGCAGGATCTGTTTTAACACCCAATGACAGTAGCTCAATTAATGAAGACAATTTTGGTACTCCATCTATTTTCGTTCAACATATAGATCTTATTTTCTATGTGCGGACCGCAATGTTCTAGATCTGCAATATAACCTAACACATTTGTAAAGCGATACAATACTCTTAATTCTTTCATACATGCATTTCAAATTTTTTCATCGTTAATAGGAGTACTCTTATCAAATGTAATTTTCAATCCAAGGTGATCTAAGGTGTATATTTCATTTTGTTGGTTAGCACTTTGGCGGTTTTTTGGGACCTGTTTCATTACCAACATTCGAAGCGGTATTTCACGATTACCTGTTCCAAAACTTACGTGAGAACTACAGTTTGATGTCAATTTTACATGCAGTTTTGATATATTTTAGTGTCCTTATATGTTCAATATGTATACTATGTTCATCACATTAATGTATATAACTTCACGCAAACATGTAGATTACACGATTACATTTGAGCGCATGTGTTGTTTGGCTAGACTGGTACTACCTTTGTCCGTGCCTTTTCGTCAGCGAGGTCTGTGCCTGAAAGCGCGCGCAACTGACTGACGCGGAAGATACGTAGCATTTCATGTGGTGTCATTTTCGTAGAATATTGAACAGTTTTATGTTGAAGCGTTTTATCCGAGTGGCTAAGTTTTTCTGGACTACTGATAACGTAATAAAAGAGCGTGTTCATCTCGTTTCTCCCATTTTTTGCAAGTGAATTAAACCAAGTTTAATTTTTTGTTCGTGCCTTTATGGGGATGAAATCAGTCATCAAAAATGTCAGAAATAAGTAACTTAACAAGTAAGTGGTTAATTTTTATGTTGGTTAATGTAGTGGATTGAATATTATTGTATCATTGGGTACCTGGAAGGACCTTATGACTATTACTACGTTTTTTACAAAATTGTTAGTGATGTAGTAATATGCTAGAATTGGATTTAGTACTGAATATTTTCGTGTTTGAAACCGAGGAGTCACTTTTTGAAGAAACCGGAGAAGTCGAAATGTCATTTCTAGATAAGTGAAGACTGGGAAAGCTTTAGAAGAACCATTAGAAGCAGGGGAAATTTCTGAGACTTAGAAAACTGGATATTTTTTAATAAATAAAATAGTACTATGCTATTGTTTGGTGTAACTTTTATTAGTTAAGCCAATATTGTAAATTCTTTTCTCACAGTGAAATCAGAGCTGTTAAACATGAAATTTGTTTGATGAAATGACTTTTATAATTTTAATTACACCATTTTTTTAGTCCTCAGTGTTCTTTATTTGTAGGATACATCAAATGTATGTTAGAAGTAAATGCTAAAGAATCTTAATATTTTGTAGGTTTTAGTTTGCATTCACAAGTATGCGAACAAAAATTGAATGAGCCCTTGAATCAAATGGGAAGTTTTATGGTTTCTGGCATTTCAAAAATAAAAGCTGAAGAAATTAAGCATTTGTTGGCATCTGTAAAATTCAAACACGAGAAGTATAATCTTTTGCAGCAATATGATTCAAAATCTGATTTACCAGTGAAGGTTATTAAAAAGGAATTACTGGAAAAGTATGCTTTTAACATGAATTGTCATGACTACAATCCTCAAGCTAACATTTTGTTTGGATTAAACGAAATTGATGTTGATGGAGGAACATCAACTGAGAGACTTAAGTTTCCAAGAGAGGATCATAGACATACTTCAGAGTTTTCAAAGCCTGTGAGGACAGGTATGGATATAACATATTTCTTAGAGATTTTTGATATTGAGGTGAAGTTCTTGCACTTTTTGACCCAAAAAAATTTGATGCAAACACCACTTAAAGAAGTAGAGGCATGACCTTGTGTTTATATCCCAGAATATCCTAAAATACAACAGATTCTTGGCTGTCCAGGAGACTCAGCATTCTAGACAGTTGCTAACGTGTCCTGAATGTCCCCTTCTCTCACCCTACCCAGGGGTGGTTACCTGGTTGGTTGATCGTCTGCCCAACCAGCAGGTGAAAAGGGACGGGAATCTTATTCTGTACAAAGCTGTACACAGTCCACTTCCATGCATTTCGCCTTGAGGAAAGTCACAGAATGATGGCTGAACTGATGCAACTGTGCTTAGGATGCAGAGTCTTTTGGCAGTCAATTATCTGTCGATTCTGGCCATGGAAGCCTTTGCTTTCATTACTGTGTGGGTTTGCTATATTTATTCTTTATGGTATACTAATATAATTATAATAATATTCTTGAAAATATATTTTTGTCATGAAATTAAACATCACTTTCAGAAAAAACTTCAATGGATGTCAACTGTTTCTTCTGTACAATTTTGTTAAATTTATTTCTTGAAATGGACCATAATTTGTAATGTAGGCCTTACATACTGACAAAATCTTGAAATAACTATAATTTAAGTTTCATTTGTGTGTTCATTTCTGCTGAGTTATTTATGTTAATTGATACCTTGCAAAGCCAAAGAAGCCAAGTACCAAAATTTTTGAACCTTAAGTTTTGACATAAATATTATATAAAACAGTGCCGATACTCTGATAAAACAGCGATGTTCCAAACACCTTCCAAGAACTTTGAACATTACATAGCGATGGCTGTGGTTGTATGTCAAGAATATGAATTCATACAAATTTTATTGATTTCTTGAGAAGAAAAAACAACAAACAACTGTTTTTTTGTTGTTTTTTAAAATTTATTTATTTATTGTCGCATCAACTACATGGTCATTAGCGACAGGTATAAGGTTACAATTGTTTACATTGTAATAAAAGGATACACAGTCCGTTGTATATACAGTTAAGATTCCAGAAAATTCATTGAGGATACAACACAAAATTATACAATAGAAAACATACCACGAAAACAAAAAATGCAATACAAAATACATAAATGCAATAGTAATTACAGAAAAAGGTTTTCATTCTTTGTTATGTTATTGATTTCTTTTTGTTTCATTGTACTTCCCGTAATAGACTTTTCCTGGGTTGGAATTCCTTGAGATTTGGTGCATTTAATACTTTTAATACACATACTCTTATTTAGACTTGTAGCATACTTATTTGGAAAAAAAAAAAAAAATTGTTCACTTAGCAGATAATGTATTGAATCGCCAAGATATAATACATATTATATTGAACAGTTTACAAACTTCAATATGTACATATATTTGAATATTGTTAAGTGCATTGTGCGCTAAATATGTATACATAAGTGTACACCCATACTTGCATATACATTGATTGCTCCTTGTTGTGTTCACTATTCCATTTATATTTCCTCAGAAAGTTTGGTATGTTTGCAGGATTCTATAATTTTTTTTGGTATGTAGGGGAGTCAAGGATTGAATCAAAATTCATTGCTTGCAGATGTTTTTGTCTTTGTTGTGAGAATTGAGGGCATTCGACAATTAGGTGTTGTATGGTGTTTGGGATGCTGCAGATAGAGCAGATGGGAGGAGTATTCTTAGGTAACAGGTGAAGGTGGCTTAGTTTACAGTGGCCTGTTCTTATTCTTGATATGATGACTTGCTCCCTCCTACTTAATTTGTTGTTGAGTTTAAGGTTGTTGAGACTTAGCTTCCTTGGCTTTGCAAGGTTTCAATTGAACTTGTGAACGGGATTAAGTATTAAATATTATTCATTGTATAATAGATGAAATTCTTTTAAATATCAATATAAATCTTATTTCACCAAATACAGGCTTTCAGGATGAGCTGAATTTTCACCCAAAGCTTTTACTCAAGAGATTTCAAGTGTTAAAAGCAATGGTGTCTCTTCACAATGAACAAGTTTCAACCTTGTCCTGTTTGGAAGAATGCAAATTCTCTGCAATGAAAGTTCAGGAATTATTGTTACTGAAGCAACAGACTGCAATAAAAGCTGCTGAAACTTATCACAAAGGACTTTTATCGCTTTTTATAGATGCTCAGTAAGTTAGAATATATTAGTTGCGTATTCTTTATTAATTATTGTCTCTATATTACTAATAATTACCCCATGTGTTCTTATCATGTTTGGGCATCAACATTGACAATTTGTCTTCTGCTCCAATGCCAAGTCCCACTTGTCAAACATTTTAGTTGTTATCTGAACTCCAAAGTAATGAGCAGTTCAACCGAGTGCGAAAGACTGAGGAATAAACAGTTGGTGGATGACTCTTGTGTTCATTGTATAATTTCATATTGTTACTTTTATTAGACTAATTAGTTAAGGTTATGTTAAGGGATGAATCTAAGTGGATGCCTTTTGTTATGGTAGTTCAGAGATTACATTACTGGAGAGACATTCTACTTTTATTCCCAGCTCCTTCAAAATTTTTGTTGCGTTCAAAAGGATTGTCCCAACTTGGAACATTGGAGATTCCTGAGTCTGGAAAAGTTTTTATTTTGTTTTTTTCTTTCCTTCACCAATTTTTCCTGAAATTTTTTGTTCAAATAGGAATAAAGAGTTTTAATGAATAGGGTTGGAGTTTTACTTTCAGTAAACCTTCCACATTATTGTATATTTCAGATGGTAAATTATTTTCAAAAATGTTTTGTTGCTAAAAGTGAAATGCATTCCAAAACACTGATGGCTTAGTAAATTTCTCAATCAAAAGCTTCCCTACTCTGTGAGTAATGCTTAATTGTCTTTATCAAAAGAACTTTAAATCAGTGATGTGGAAAAGAAAGAGAACAAGAGTCAAAATTGTTGTAGAAAACTCAAAACTTTAGATTGAAAAAGAGCAAAATTTGTAACTGTTGCTAGTAAAATTGCTGCAGATCTTGAATGTCTGAATAAGTATACGTTTCTATTATCTACTGTAACTATTATTTCAGGGTATTAAAACAAAAGCATATGTTATTCTTAATTGATTATTCATTTCAAGTAAACGAAAGTTTATTGTAGAGTGAATTATTTTAATTTTACCTTTACAACACAAAAAGTGACAGGTAACAGCCTTGAAAATAATAATTTTTGGACTGGAAAATTGTAAATTTGAAATTTTACTCTCCACTTGTCAATACTTTCAGTAAAACAATGCATGAATGGGCTTATGGAAGATTTTACTACCTCTTAGGAAAAAATCTTGACAATGTTTTACTTTGAATTGGATTTGATCGTGACAACAGGCTTTTTGAAAAGAATAAAAAGTTTTTAATTGAATTACTTTTCAGGTTATTAAAATACTCTGTTGTTAAGGATTATTTCTCAGAAGATAAAGCAGTTATAGATGCATCAATCAAGTTACGGGAATGTATTGCTTCAGAATTTGAGAATTTGAGATGGAAAGAAATTGATCTTCAGAAGAAAATTGAAGACTTCAAACAACTGAAAGGACCCAGGTTTGATCAGTTGTTGAGGGAGTATAAACTTGTTTGTGAATCTATAAGTAACAAGGAGTGGACGCTGCAAAATCTTCTTTGACTCCGGAATTAATGGAATGTGTCTTGGAGTATTAACGTTTTTAATGATTATTCTTTTTTAAAGAACTGTGTAAAATACATAAATAATGAACATAAAATACATAAAGTGCATGAATCTGTTAAATTATGTTTTTTTGAATACAATAAAATCCGTGTTATTAAGTCTCCTGTGTTCTTAAATGTCCCTGAAGCATTTATAACCCTAACAGTTATTTCTTTCTAAGTTTTTTCTAACAACTGAGGTTTTATTATAAATACAGGCAAAAAAGGGAGCTTTATTTAGATCTTCAACAGATGTACTGGATTTGTTCTTGAATGCATTTGACTAAACCATTAACAACAAACCTTTTTTAATAAATTTATTTTATAAGTTACATTTGGAAGAATAAGTATCAACAAAATTTGGTTTAATATGTAAATCCTTTATTTTATTTAGAAAAAAGTGTGTGACAATGTGGTAATGCTGGTCTTTCATTAGAGCTAATGACACAGAAGTTTTAATATATGAAAAGTACATTGTATGACAAATTAGGAAACATTGAACTCAAAAACCTACTTTACATGTTGAACATTCTGTTCTACCAATGCTAACAACTTCTCCCAGCACATCTTTTGATTTGACACAGGTTGAATTGTGAGTTGATGGTAATTTTTTGGGGTTTACTCGGTCACTTAACCCATTTAGTCTCTATGTTGCGGTAATGCAACGTTTACTACTACTACTCTTTTTTGTTTTTATAGATAAAATGGTTCCATGTAAATTTGTTCTGTAATACCACCCTAAGAAGATATGCTATTTGATCCGTTTTTGCTCTTTTCCTTCACATCATAACATAAACTTGTCTTATAATTTGATTTAAACCCAATCCTTTGATGTAAATCAGCTGTCACAGTGTCATTTAATTGGGAGCTTGAATGTCACTGACATCACTATGGTGATGTTTAAGCTCCTGATTGGATGACACCGCAACAGCTAATGACCTGTCAAAGGACGCTATGAATAAATGGAAGTACAGTTGAATTTTGAAACTTGGAAATAATGTAATGGATTGTTGGGATTTTATACTATTAAGTAAATGTTTCCAAAAATGTGACAAAGTTCTGTTGTCACATTTCAGTCAAGTTTGAAAATAATTATACTCTCTACATGAGTATAATTATTATACCCATGTAGATTGTATATAATTATTATTACATACAATATATTCAGAATGGCACAAAGTTTCTGGTACCAGTTAGTTTCCTTATCTCTTTAGTCTGGGCTATCTTTTCAGTTTTGCTCCCACCCACTTCTCAACTATCATCTATTGGCACCTAAACTCATTTTCTTTTGCATTTTCTCAATTTTCTTCTGGATCCCTAATAGTAGAATTGAAATATGACTTTTAAGAATATTGTAGGAGGGTAAAACCTGGTTTTATATGTATACTAGCTGACCCGGCGAACTCTGTTCCGCCTTAACAGCCGGTCCCATCTTTTTCTCGCGTCTCACTCACTGTGAGAAACTGTACTATCCTTGTTGCACTCGTGATAATAAAGCAATTGCAGATTTGTGTTTTTCTCTCAAACAAAGAAGAATTTAAAAAAACGCTCTGATATTAAATAGATAATTAAAAAATCTATTACGTAGCAGAGCGTTTTTTTTTTTTTGGAATTGATTTTTGTTTAAGAGAAAAATACAAAGCTGTAATCATAGCGACCGGCTGTTAAAGGCAATAAATAAGCAGAATTTGGAATTTATTAAGTTAAATTGTTTATTAGAAAATACAAATAAAAAAATTAAGTAGATTAAACATTCATTATTGTTCCTGTATTTTGGTGCATAGGTTGCACTCTTCAGTTAAGTACCTTCACGCGAAAACGTGCGTTCTCACACAGGAACGCTGTCGAACGGGATAAACAGTATCCTATGTCCGTCTCCTGGCTCTAAGCTTCCTGCTCACCAATTTTCAGCCAAATCGGTACAGCCGTTCTTGAGTTATAAATAGTGTAACTAACACGACTTTCTTTTATATATATAGATTTTCATTGGAGTCGAATTCAAGAAAATGGCATTTGAGTGTTTTGAGCTAGTTGTCAAAGGAAACATTTGAGTTTTAGAGAAACTTCATAAGAAATCATTTAAAGCCCTTCTAATCATAAATTCAGTAAAGAATAAAAACTTAAATAGACATGGAGCTGTATAAAAATTACATTTGTATAGTTTTTTATAAAACAAAAGAATGTATCAAAATGGCGTTTATCTCATATTATTAAGAAATGTGGCATTATCCCTACAGAAAGTTCAAGAAAAAATTTAGAGCCGGTTTTGAGGAGATATTGCCCTTTGAAACATTGTTCAATTTCACTCATTAGTTGTGGAAAAACTAATGTTTTCAAAAGATACCATGACCTTTATTAAAGACTTGATTGTGAACAAATTAATGTGAAAAAAAAGAAACATCCCATCTTCAATATTTTAGTTTTAGGAAGACACCAAAAACAAATTAAAAGTTTTGTGACTCAAAAATTCGGAGTTAATTAATGTGAAAAAAAATCCTATCTTCAATATTTTAGTTTTAGGAAGACACCAAAAACAAATGAAAAGTTTTGTGACTCAAAAATTCGGAGTTAACAGTGAAAATAGGACCTATGCCATCTTATCACTCACCGGGAATGGTGACTGCATCAGCTGATGTCACTACAATGCCTCTGACCAGGAGGTCCTAGGTTAGAGTCCCGACCGCGGCAGGATTTTCGACAGCTTTTCAGCTAGGTCGAATTCAATCGCTGTCTGGGGGTCATTTCTAGCGGCCGGCTGCTCTGATCGGTAGTTTTCCGTGGTTTCTCCGATCAACACCAGGTGAATGCCGGAGCAGTAACATAACAAGCGGGTCACGGACTTCGCGCGATCTTTCCTTCCTCTTCCCATCCTCACCCCTTACTTACACTAATATGCACTACACTACCATCCATGCTGGGAGACCAGTTGGGGACTTAAAACTTGCCACGGCTGGGACTGGTGGGAGATACCTGGTTGGGGAAACCCCT